>JANHFX010006607.1:14711-35349 GCA_027560015.1 Chloroceryle amazona
AAGAGGGACATAGAACTGCTTGAGAGAGTCCAGCGCAGGGCCACAAAGATGATTAAGGGAGTGGAACATCTCTCTTATGAGGAAAGACTGAGGGAACTGGGGCTTTTTAGCCTGGAGAAAAGAAGACTGAGGGGTGATTTGATCTCAATGTTTATAAATATATAAAGGGTGAGGGGCAGGAGGATGGAGCCAGGCTCTTCTTGGTGACGCTTGATGATAGGACAAGGGGTAATGGGTGGAAGCTGAGGCATAGGACATATAGCACAGGAGGTTCCACCTTAACATGAAAAGGAACTTCTTTACTGTAAGGGTCAGGGAGCACTGGAACAGGCTGCCCAGGGAGGTTGTGGAGTCTCCCTCTCTGGAGATGTTCAAGACCTGCCTGGACGTGTTCCTGTGTGACCTAGTGTAGGTGGTAGGTGATCCTGCTCTGGCAGGGGGGTTGGACTGATGATCTTTTGAGGTCCCTTCCAGCCCTTAACATTCTATGATTCTATGATTTAAAGGGGCAAAAATGGTAGTGCTGTGATTGCCATTTGCCTATGTTCTGCTTACTGCTAATAGGAAGCACAGGTTTTGATTAAATAGACAGTAAATTTTGCTCTAAAAGCCATTTTCTTATTTTATTATCTGGAGCACCTGGAACAGCATATTAACAATAGTACTATGTTGCTTGTCATAGTTACTTGCTCTGCAGGAACAAGTAATTTCTGGTGTTAAATTCTCAGACAAACTCTGTAGAAAATGGGATAATGGCATTCATGTCATCAAAGAGTCTAGTGGAGAGGAACAGGAAAAAAAATGACAGCACCAGTGTTTTTCAAGAAATGCGAAAATTATCGCTTTTCGTTAAGAATGTATTCATCAAAATAGAATTGGGTTCCTGATAGATACAGACTCATATTTCTTTATACACTGGTAGAGGATGACAGGCTCTTGTTTTAAAATGTCAGTAATAGTTCATTTTCCTGGAGTTCAAGTGGGTGCTTGCACACTTTTTGAACCACTGCTGAAAGCTAACTGTGTTATAACAAAACTATTTTGCCATCAAAATTACAAGTTTGTCTCTCTATATCTTATTGATTACTTTTCCGATGAGCATATCAGGATAGCTTGTACCATCTGGCACTTTTTTAATAAACCATCAAAGATAAAATATTTACATTTTTTTACCACCATGTAGAACTGCGTGACTTAGTAGATTAGACAAGGTGCTTAGAGTAATCATTTGGTGTAACTATGTGGCTAGTTCTGATCTCAGAAGGATATGGATAGCAAGTCCCTTGTGGGTATAGAAAGTAACCACATGTTGAAAAACAGTAGAAATGAGCATGCTATTCTGTCATGTTTGTTTTATCACTGGGTAACCTGGAACTATATTTCCCCCATTATACAGGGAATAAAACATATATCTAAACAATGACCTTTGTAATGCTCTATTGTGCACAAATTGATGTCATTCTGGAGCCCTGTTACTCTTTGCAAATATGGGTCTTGGTCACAGATGGCTGAACCCCTGGGTCTGAGGTTACAATGCAGTGTATTATGCTGGGGAAGTTAACACTGGAAAATTAATCCCTTGAGGATTTTAAAGCTCTCTACATTAAATGGGGAAGTTCTATTTTGTCAAGCTGTAAACACTCTGAGCAAAGTGACATGTTCCAGCATGCAGTTTTCAAAGCAAAACCCTGACCTGAGTGAAGGCCGTGGGAGGCCTGCCATGAAGGTCACTGCAGATGAGACTGGGAGTCCTCATTAAAGAAGAGGGTCTTGAATCCTGCTGTCCCCATGTAATTTTTCTTTCTTCCTTGATCTGGAAAAATCCACTCAACACTGATGACTTACTCAGCTTGTAAATCTGTAAATAGGTGGAAGATATTTGTTCATAGTTACAAAAGTTAGCATGCTCTGTGCTTGTGTGTGTGTATGTCTGTGTGTCTGCATGATCTTAGAAACTGAAGTAGCAATTGAATAGACACTTCATGGATCCGAACTCCCACAGCCATCATGAGGCATGACCCAGAGTGTCCCCTTTTCTCCAGATTGTGAGCTGCTGGCACAGGCTGACCTACTTCTCAACAGCAGCTGCTTAAAAACACTATGACAGAGAAACACATTATCAAATGTGAAAGTGTCCAGAGCAGTAGTTTTCAGGCTGTGGTCTGAAAAAGCATGGGGGGACTGGAGTCTGCTTTTAAGCGGTCAGTGGTAAGTGACAAAGGAAAACAAATTTGCTAATGCTTTACAATTGACATCAATAGGAAATTGGTTCATCTTCCCACTGGGAATGTTTCTGGAGTTCATAAATTGGAGAGATCTTGAAAACTGCTGAACTAGAAGACAAAAGAAAGAGCTAAGGCAGGAAGTAAAGATTAATAATGTATTTCAGAAATAATACAAGCATTACTTTCTCAGGCTGTGTGTTAACCTAGAACAGAGGAAAAAAAACCAAAAGTCTCCGCTTTTGGCAGAACAGCCAAAATTTCTTCAAAGCTATGTCCATGTGGAGCAGATGAAGCTGTCCTTTTCTAGATTGGTAGGGTTGTTATTATGGTATTTTCTGGGTCCTTCAGAAGAAAACAGCCCAGCAAATATTTTGGCTCATTTCACATATTATCACAACTGTAATTATATGTATGGTAGTATTGCAAGTAATTACATTTGGGTCTTTCTTTCTACATGAATATACACATATCTTCCAGAAAGAGCGTCCTGGTTTTATGCAAGAGTGTAATTTCTTTGTAAGGAATGGAGCTTATTTCTCCTGTTTGACCTACCTGTTTCATTACCATCCTTCTTGCACAGCAGATTGTAGCAATTACTGAGCCTTGAGGCAAGTCTCTCAAACAGAGGCCAAACTGCAATTTATCTGATGCCTTGGTCTCCATTGCAACACATATTTTGGTGATACTGATCTCTTGTTTTTACTGTATATCTTAAAATAAATATTCAGGATATTTGCAATGTCTTGTCTGCCTGGCTTTCCTGTTACCTCGTGAATAAACTGCTTCTTGATGTGACTTAACATGATTCTGCCCTTCTTTTTCTAGGTACATGCAGGGAGAAGTAACCTGCATGTAATGTGGGCAGTTTCCAGATCCATTTCTTAAAAAGTCACCCACCCTTCTTGTCACAGTTGGAGTCAGTCTGTTTCCTAAACAGGTGCTGTGAAAGTTGGGGAAGGACCACATCTGTTTTGACTAGAGCACTGTATTTTCTGTTCAGAGGCAATGTTCTGTGCTCACAATGCAAATAAAGTTCAGTGGGTGTAGAAAGGGTATTTTCAGAGGCCAGATGACTCTGAACTGCATCGTGCTTATATTACTTTCTACTGGTATGAATGAAGCAAATATAGAACATCCTTCTGACACCAGTGGTACTCCTACTGATAACACAACATGAACACTGTGTGAAGGTCAGTGAAAAGCCATTCACCCAGAGGTGCATCACATTTTAAAGTGAAAGCAGCATACAGGTTTCTAGGCAGGACAGGTCCAGGACAATTCTGTTTGTGAGAAACCTTAGGGTTTTATCTTGTAGACCTTCTGAAACAGGTAACATACATATTATAATTGTACTGTTTATTTTTATAGCATTAAATATAATGATAACAAGCTCTGCAATGCAGACATTAACTAATAGTTGTTCAGTGTTCAGTATTTGTTTTAAATAGCCAGTTATTTGTTCAGACAGATCAAGACTTCAGAGTTAAACCCTTTGGCCTCAGATGCAAGACAGATGGGAATGAGAGGGATCAAAGTGGCTCCATACCAATATTTTATTCCAACCTGGCTCCTTTCAAGCATGCAGCTCAGCCATAACATAGCATACATTAAAAAAAAGTTCTTTAATATGAGGGCGATAGGTCACTGGAGTAGGTTTCCCAGAGAGGTGGTGGAGGCTCCATCCCTGGAGACATTCAAGGCCAGGTTTGATGGCACTCTGAGCAGCCTGACCCCACTGGAGATGTCTCTGCTTATTGCAGGGGGGTTGGACTAGAGGTTCCTTCCAACCCAGTACGTATATTCTATGATTCTATGTCCTCCTATCTGGGACAAGAGACCTGCTGTAGAGAGCTCACCAGCATTTTTTCACATCAAGAAAAATGGAATTTGCGTAACTTTCCCTTTAAAAACTCAATGAATTACTCATGTATTTCCATTTTTATGAGACATAATGATTGACAGCACAGACGATCTATAGTGGAATCAAATTATCATTAGAAAAGTAATAATGAAAATGACACATGCTTCATTCTTTTTCTGGTTTCTTCTTTTGAGTGTGTCCCATTAGTCATGTCTCTTTACTTGTGTGGTGTAAGCAAGGTTTTAGAGACAGTATTACTTGGAGACAGTGAGTTAGTATTTCATCTAAGACTGAAATACCATCAATTGGTTTAAGGTCCTTTGGTTGCCAACAAAATGCCTGACTTTCAGAGCAAGAAGGTGCCTGACTAGAATTTATTTGTTGTTTTCTGCGACCTGAAGAGGGGACAGAGAAGATGGATCTAGGCTCTTTTTGGAGGTACACAGCAGAAGCTCTAGTGTCACCAGACACAAGGTTCATCAAGGGAAATTGCTGCTGGAAATTCTTCAAAATAAAAGTAGTCAAACCCAGTAACAGGCTTCCCAGAGAGCTTATGGCATTTCCATCCTTGAAGCTGAACAACAATGGAGCCCACCCCATCTGGACAAAGTCCTGAGCAACCTTATTTAACTTTAATCCTGTCCTTATTTTGAGCAAAGGATTGGACTTAGACCTCTGGAGGTCCCTTCCAACCTATATTAACCTATGATTCTCTGAGGACATATTTTGTCTTGATATATATGGTTTTTTTTTGAATCAACATAATGATGAGCATATGATTTCTGAACATGTTTTATTTCAAGGTCAGTTCATACAGCTCCCCAAAATGCTACAGAAAGAGCAGATTACATGGTTTACATGATGCTAAAATAACCCTTAATTAATTGACAGACAATGCCTCAGGGATGAGCTTTTTTTTTTTTTAACCTTGATCCTTTTATGTCTTTAAAATGGCTTTCATCTTGATTATGAAAACTGCTTCCTACCTAGACGCAGCTTTTTCCTCCTTTAATTACAAAGAACCAAGAGAAACTGAAAGTATTTTTCCATCTTATAAAAATATCAAGTTTATGTTGATCTGTAACACTACCTAGAAAGGCACATAAAGTGGAGATTGTAAACCAAGAACAACCCGAAACTGATGTTTTGCAAAGCACCCTGCACTGAAAGCAAAGTAATTATATGCAGAAAAAATCCACTCAGAGTGAATTCTTATCAAAGGAAATGTGCTTCTTGAACTCTTCAGTAACTAAAATGAGAAAGTTGAATGACATTGTCATGGGTTCTTGTCCTCACAGATCACCCTCCATATGCTTGGGAAGATTTAGTGAATGAATTGGGAATCACCCTGTACTCCTGCTTCCTGTTAAGTGATGCACTGGCTGTGTCATTTAGGGACTTTTCCTGAATGTCAGTAGCTTAAGTACTATCTCTGAAATGGACATGATGATCAATTATTCCTCAAAAGGTGAAAGTGAGGCCAACTCTTGGGACTACGCACATGAGTAAGGATAACTGGCCGCCTGTTTTTTTATATTAAAGTTAGCATGAAGAAAGTATCTCAGGTCTGGGTAGTCAGCTCTGAAGTTCTAATCTTCAGGAATAAGTTGTGAAAGAACAGCTTCATACACGAGTTCTGCACATTTAAAGCAATGAGAGGATGCTTGAAAGCATACATTCAAAACACTGTTCTATTTTAAGAATTTGTTTTAAAAAATACCCTTTAAATTCAAAAAAATAAACATAGAAAAGCCTATTTATCTGAGTAAAGAGCTCTTACAAGGTCTTCCCAGGCAAATGCAACACAGCCCTCAATATTTTCCAACTATTGGCTTTCCTCTTGGGAATTCCACACTTCAAGATTCAGCCTTTGAACTAGAACAAGTTTTACTGCATTTTTTTGTCTCAACACATCAATGGAGCTTTAAACTGTATGCTTCACAGAGGAGACTGTTTCTATTTTGTGTCTTGTGCAGGGCTGTAGCAGGGTGCCCAATTGTGTGCTTAAGTGCATACTTCATAAGGTCAAAGGCAAAAAAAAAGTAAAGTTCATTAAGGCACTGCTAAGTGGAAGTTAAATACAGATTCTGTAGTACTAGTTTTCAATATGCATTTTCAACAGATGTTGGGAGGCGAAAACTGGTTCTCCTGTGTAGAAAGTGGCTCTTGGCTGCTGGAAAAGCCATTTTACTTATAAAAAAGGGCAATTCCTGAAACTCATTGTTATGAAGAAGAGTTTTAAACACAGATGTTAAAAATATGATCATTAAATTGAATTATTTTAAGATACAGAAGGGTTTTCTAATGAAACATGGATAGGATGACAAAAGAGAGAAATGAAAGCTGTTTTTCAGTTACATGTTTTTATTGTTCCTGATTTAGTTTGTGCCTTATTTAATCTTTATGCAGTCAGACTTTGAGGAGAGGCAAAATTGCCTGAATGCTGCTTTTGTATCTGATATTTCCCTGATAAGTTAATTCATGCCTTATCTTTGTGAGACCTGAGGTAAAATTAAAGTTATAGTGAGCTCAGTGAGAAAAGAAATAGCAGGAAGAGATCTATCCAACCTGGCAATATTTTGCACATTTAGCAGCCAGTCTAACCAGTTCAGAAAGTCATATGGCCATTTCCACCCCTGAAAGGAGAAGAGTATTTCCCTTAAGAAATTAGAGAAATTAAGCATCGTTCTTATTTTACATTTGGGAAGCCTTTTTGTACATGCTATGATGAAAGCCCCGACTGGTTTGGTGCAACAAGGAAGCACAGATATCAACATACCAGAGACTGTATTTCTTACACTGGTCTTTTGGCTGTATACTCTTCTGCTTTAGTGAAAATTACTCCTGATTTTTAACAGGTGAGATCAAAATCAGGTCATCTAAACATAACAGAGTCTCTAAGGAGTTGTAAACTGGTTGACTGTCATACAAAGTACTTAGAGTAGCAGACATTTCTCTTGGGCCATGTGTTTTCTGCTTCAATAAAGAAGTAGAGGAAACAAGGGCTAGGAAAGAGGCTGAAAAAGGTACAGAAAGATGGGGCTAATGTCTCCTTTTTCATCAGGCCAAAGATTTTTTTTTTGATCTTGTCTTTGCAATCACTAGTTTTGAACCCTTAAGATCTGTGGTAAACTTCTGTTATGAAGTGGATACAGTTTCTCCATTTTTATTTGCACTCTAAGCCATAAAACATCTTGGTGGAAAAAGAAAAAACAAAACAAAAACCAAATCAGTCTAAATGTCTGGGCTTCACAGCCCAGAGAGAAGTAAAAACTCCAGGTAAATTACAGTTCAAACTTGGCAGGAGTATCAAAAAGAAACCTGTGAGAAGGAGTGAGGCAAAAGGCAAGCATCATATTTCACAGAAGAAAGTCAGATTTCAAATTAAAATGCTTACCAGATGTTTGAGACATTTTATCTGAAAGTTTTGCTAAACATGTCCACTGAAAAGCATCAGCTGTGTCTACAGTGGCTGGTGTGAAACAAAGAAACATCTGTTATGTATATGTTTCGGACACATAGAAAGACTTGGAGCCAAGACTAAGGGTCAGGAATGCTATATATACATATGTGGCATAAAATGCTTTTCTCACATATAAGCATAGCTAATGTTCTGGTACTTTGATAACAACCCCTGCAGTGAAGTTACCACCTAGGATGAGTTTGCAGTGCCTGCACTCAAATACACGGAAGTAAGAAGTAGCCCAGTGCTAAATCAGCCTGGTTAAAAAAGACCTCAGCCAGACATGAGCACAAGCGTATCTATACCTGGATAAAAGTAGCTACACACTGAGCTTTGGACTCAGTCTAGCATAAAAACTACAAGAGCTGACTCTTCGCCCCATTAAACTTGTGACCACAACAATCATGATCTGGAGAATCTAGAAATACAATTACCTCAACTTTAAAGAACAAGCTATTAATTATTTTTACTAAAAAAACCCAGCAGCATAAACATAAATGAGGCTCTGAGCAGCCTGACCTAGCTGGAGATGTCTCTGCTTATCGCAGGGCGTTGGACTAGATGACCTTTAGAGGTCCCTTCCAACCCAATACATTCTATGTTTCTACTTAGAGTTAACAACTGTTTGCTTTATTTGAAAGCAGAACAAGATGGATGCACACAAACATACACAGGGTTTCATGCTGCCTGTAATATTTCAGGTTTCATATACTTCGTTTTAGGTTTTCCTCTCCAGCCAGCTCTGCATCCACTTCTTGGAAATATTGAGAAAGAATGAAATTTGTGGAATGAAAGAAAATGGAATTTTAAATTTTGTTAATATGTGTTTAGCCTGGCTAAAGTTAAACCTAACTTTCTTAGAAGATATACTTCAATATATTTTTATAGATAAGCTGTGTTGAACAGAATGACCAACCAAACTAAAAGGCCTGCAGTAGGACGTGATTTTCTTATGGAGATTTGTGTCAAGGTTGTATTAGTGGCATAGCAGAGAAGAAGTATAGGAAAATAAAATCATCAAGGGGAAGCAAAAAGCTTTAGGGAACTAGAGGATAGTTGGTTACTGAGACACCGTATGAACTTGCACACAGGAAAGCCAGCCTTCTGCTGCAAAGGTGAAAAGCATAGGCAGAGCGTGTCTTCTTGAAAGGAGACATGAACAAGGAAAAGAGTGATTCCCTAAACAGTACATCTCACATAATTTTATCCCCTTTCCCACTGAGATGTCAGGGCAAAAGGTTAGTAGCTGAGGATGAGGTGGGTCTATAGCACAGCTCAGTCTGTTTAATTATTTCTACAGGACTATCTCACTGTAGAGAGCCAAAACCTGCAGCACTTCTGCTATTAGCCACTATTGTCAGAAAAGGTTACCCAGATCTGACTGGTGTCTTCATAACCAGCACGGTTTGCCAGCAGTGACACATTCAAGAACGGTGAGAATAAGCAGCAGTGTAGCAACGGATCATGTCTAATTGAGGCATTTCATGTGTAAAAAATTGAAAAAGTGGGAAATAAACCAAATCTTAATCTGTGCCATGATTCGTATGAATGACAGCTGTTCTATCTGGATCTGAGGCCAAGCAAATTAATTCACAGAGAAGAGGTCTTGCTGCCCCCTTAGGCACAAATCTTAGAGTACTGAATGAAACAAAACTGGTGTTACAAGGCAGTAATAGCCTTTTTACCTGAATGGCAGTGGTATAACCAGTGACTGCTCAGTTATCATCTAGCTTGTTATCTAAAAAAGGAAGACATCTGTGTTTCCCATAGAAGTCACTTTACTGTGGAAGCTCCTTCTCTATTTTCACAAATGTGTTTAGTACATGCTCACAGATGTCTTTGGAAAAGCATTTCCTTCCTGAGAACCAGGGGGATCAGCAGCATAAGGAAAGAACATTTGGTAAAGGCTTATCCCCAGGGGGTATGCAGATTGGACTTTGCTCATCATTTTTCTAGATATATGATTCTTCCCATGGAAACAAGTTGGATTTAGGAGAAAGAAGGTTTTGTATTAAAATTTCAGAATGGATCATGTTCTGAAAAACAACTACTTTTCCAGGAAATTAATATTGCCTCCTCCAGGACATATCTATGAAGCCTTTAACTACAGTGCAGAATAGAGTCATCTTTTTGGAAGCAGTGGACTAAGATCAGTGAACCTGACAAATATATACTAGAGGAAGCAGCAGTACTCTGACGAAGGTTTATCTAGGAAGAAACTCCCTTTACTAGTCAGAAAAGAGAAAATGCAACTCTTCCAAAGCTTCTACAGTAAAAGCTCATAGAAAAATTGTTGATACTGCCTTTACAAATGGGATTTGCCAATTTGTTTTAAACAGTAAGTCTTTGGTTTTGGCACAACTTGGACAGTTCCTGTGTCTCAAGACCTAAGCATAACCAGGGGCAGTCCTGAGCCTTGAAACTCTGGGAGGGAGCACAGGCACTTCATCAGCACCACTGCTCAGCACACTGGCATCCACATGTGAAGGAGGAGGTTAGCATCTTTAGAGGCACAACTGCTCAAATCAGAGGTTTCAGGCATGTGGAGGAAGACAGCACCTTTCCACATATAACTGCTTAAGTCAAAAGGTGTTGTAACAATGATGTACAAATTGGTATTTCTTAAGGCTTGTCATCATACAAAGTTCAGAAGTATTTTTTTATGGTAGATAGGTGGTATGAAAGTATTTTTTATCATGGATGATTTACATTATCTAGCACGGAGACTACTGTTATCAAACAATAGGCATTTATCATCCATGTTGATCAATATTAACTCAATTCAGTATCCATGTTAGCCAGATCACAGCAGAAGATTCTCTCCAATTCATTCAGTTCTCAAATGCTCAAGCATTTGAGTAAAACTCATTGACCAAGAGTAGGGAGCTAAAATGTACTTTTTATTTAAACATATATCATACGTTAAATAAGCAGTATATTGTATTCATGTTGGTGAAACAAAAACCAGTGAACACACCATATGTGTGTGAATTTGTAAGTTATATTCTTTACATGTCAAAATAATTTTCTTCCTTTAGAGCTCATCTAAATCTCCTGGGACTGGATTTCACTTTTTCCAACTTGAGGTAGAAGCTGCAAAGTGGAGAGAGCACAAGAGCGAATTTGCCAGCTAGGCTGGTAGTTTGTATTAATGCAGTAGCGAATTACAGGGTCTCATTTTGGACAGTGTATAAACACCCATTGGATAAAGAGTAAGATATCATTTAATTTGCATTTACAAGTTAAGCCAGAACCTTAACTTCACATAGCTTTTAGGATACCATATATTACCAATATATATAAAGAGGTGGTTTAAAATTTTGCAGCAGAATAGTAGACATACTTGTGCAAGACACTTCAGTGTAATTTATGGGTATTTAATATACTTCCAGAGGGAAAAATTATGTATACAACTTTTGTGAGCATACACCAATCATCTCAAGAACCCCAAAGTAGTTAAAAACTAGGTTTATAGTAAAATAGTTTAATATTTCTACTAAAAAAAAAAATGAAGAGTTCATGGAAAGGACAAATGCAAAACACATGCTTGAAAAAATAGCACTGGTAGAGAGTAAGAGTATAAAATCTTGTCCATAACATCCTTAGTGTCTGTAAGCTGCATCTGGCAACATGGAAAATTTCAAACTACAGTATGTCAAATTTATGAGGTGTAGAAGGACATGTCCCTTACCCTTATGCAAAATAATTGCCAATAAAGATGCTTAAAACATTCCTGAGATGATCTGAAATTTAAAGTTTGCTATGACTGGATTTTATAAGAAAGTAGGTGGGTCTTATTTGTTGTTTTCAAAATCTGTCACTAGTTGCTATCAATCTTAACATTTGTATGGTGCCACTGTCTGGAGCATCTATGTGCCAATGTAGCTTCAGCAGTATGAGAATGCTACTCAAGTGATTTGATATTTATGGCATGAATCTCATGTAGCTTTCAGAAGTGTTTAAAGACACAGAACGATAAAATACTATGAAAGCAGTTACTCCAAAAATCTGCGATTGTAACATTTTTCTTCTGCCCTTAAAAGAACAAAGCAGCACCATTTTGTTATACATGTATATAAATTTGTTTTGTTTTGTTTTCCTTTGTCTATGTTTTTCAGTTTCTGGCTGTACATTGTTACATGAACAGTTAAACCTTTATTTTACTTCAGGAATGTGTCATTTCTGACTTATGAAAAGTTTAGTCCAGACTCTGAGAAAGAAAAAAAATAACTGTGAGCATTTGTTTTTACTTTAAATTAAAAAAAAAAAAAAAAAAAAATCATAAACACATGGAGTTAAAGTTACCATAAAGCTAGTGATTTAAGTCTGGGACTTTTTGAGCTGGATTTAGCTCCTTTTTCTATCACACATTTAATTTCTGATCATGGCCAAGACAGATCCTTTCTTGTCTGCAAAGAATGAAAACATCTTTCCTGAAAGGTGTCTAGTGAAGCTGATTATGCTAAAGCACTTATAAGACCCTTCAGACGTATTAAAACCAAATTTTAAAAACATTGTTCTGAATGAAGTCCATTTTTCAATAACCAGATACATAAAATCTCCTTACAGAAATAAGTTACAGAAATTGTGTGAATATGTATCATAAGTGTGCAAGCTATTCCAGCCAATTTTAGAGCTAAATACCGAAAGAACAAATAATAACTTTGAAGTCTTGTACTGAGGCATTTTATATTACATTCACCAAATGGACAAAGTATAGTAAACTTGAGAAAATCATATTTAAATATAACTTCTGGGTTTTTTTTCCCATTAAATTATTGAAATGTGTATTTGTGTTATTCAAACATCATTCATTCTTCCTTAGGCACTATTGCAGGATCAGGGAGGAATCTGCCTTTAAACCTTTTTAATCTAATTTAGGGTTTGTGGAGGCCAAAATGGCTTAATCATAAACATGTGATAGTTACCAAAGATTATCACTCCAGGTAAGAGTTATTATATGAATTTTATGACCTCATAATTTTTGCTTTAGAATAATTCTGCCAGCCCTACACTACATGTCACCTTATAATCATGACATATAACTCAAACTCATTTTTCCCATAGCTTTTATTTATAATTGGAATATAAATTTTGAAAGTGGAAAATATATAAGATTTCACTTGATCTGCTCTTTTCTTCCCTCTTCATTGCAAGATCATGCATGCCATGTTATCCTTGGAAATCCCAACTATCTAGTAGCCTGAAAAGGCTCACTTGTCTGGGACATTTTTCTTCTATTAGTTTAATTCTGTAGTTATTAATTTCATCCCTGCATAATGTGCTAAGTGGCTACGTTTCTTCTATGTTTGTGTACAGCCAAGGACAATGTAAATTACATTGATTACTGCACTCTTAAAATCCATGGGAAGGATGCAGAAGTATTTGGATGTTGTAGGAAACAAGAAGGCACCTAGGGCATGGGGTTGCACTTTGGGAGCTAGGGGAACTCCCCACTCTATATGCAAATAAAAATTTGGCAGCAGTCAATAGGACAGACAAACACTGGACAGATTTTACCTGAAAAGGAAATGGATGTGTTCCTGAGACAATGGCTGCAGGTCTCTAACTTTTCTTTGCCAAACAATGAAACTACTTTTAAGGATTTTTTTTTCCTAAAAAGATCTGCATATTTCTGAGCCCTATTTGGGAAACCAGCAGGGGGTAGTTCAGCTAAACAGTAAAAGAATAACAAAGCCATAAACAAAGAAAACAAAGCCATGTTGTGTAGCCAGGTGTTGTGACTACATTTCAACTCCTACTGCCTTTTATTCTTTACAAATGAATTGACATGCATGTGTGAAATCCAGTCGATGACTACTGATCTATCATCTCCCTTACAGTCATTTCTGAACATCATCACAGTCTACAGAAACTGACTTTAATCTTTCCTACACTTGTCTTTTTCCTGGAAGCTTCTCCTGTCATGTGTTCTGGGAAATGTCTAACCCATTAACAGCAAGCACAGCTGACTTGAGGCATTCTGAAGCTGAGCACTTGTCAATTTTAATTTGAGGTGTTATCACAACAAAATCCAGCCACTCTCCACTAGGAATGCATATGCTACTCACTATATTAAAATAATCTAACTCTTTGTTCGAGGTAAAATACCTTAGAGCTTAAGAATGATAACAGCAAACTATCAAAACGAGGTCTTGGGTTTCTTTAGGCCAATATCAAGGTAAGTTTAACACCAGCTTTTATCAGCGTGCGGTGTGCAGGCAGGGCTAACAGGAACCAAAGTGACAGTGGAGACAGAGCATTCCAAATTGTGATATTTGTTTACAGAAGCTTGAGAGTTTTTCCCTGGTGATGCTAACATAGCTTTGAATTGTGTAATGTAAAGGACAAGCTGCTGAATGAAAGCAGGAATTCATGAAAGATAGATCTGGTCCTTTATGGTGCAGGAAAAGTGGGGTGGGGTATATGTAGGTGCAGAACAAGAAGTGTATCCATGCATATACATATATGTGGGTAAAGAGAGACAAGGGCATACACTGACTGTGAGCTGCATGCCTCCAGGTGCACAAGAGTGCCTCCCAGCCTCTGCAGCTGCCTTGTCTCCACCAGCCAAAGTAGCCTGGAAAGGTGGTGTGACATTTGCTCCCATGACGTCCTTAAAAATAGCCCTGTAAGAACTTTGATGATGACTGAATGATAAGTCCTTGAGAGAGGATTTTATTTTTTTTCATGGTGAAATGTAACTGTAATGTGGGAAATCCTGTTGTTGCTAAAGTTGTCTTTGTTTTGTGTCTAGATGAAAATGCACCTGTCATATTAGGATAGGCCTTTGCACTAAACATGCCAAGAAAAAATCTGAATAAATAGACACATGGGAGAGAAGACAAGAAATCTCTTTGTTTAGCCCATAGGCAAAATTTATACGAAACACAGGACCTATCTGCTAAAATGATACATTAAATGATATATTAAACATATCTATCTGGACTGATGGTGGAATTGGCAAAACTATGACCTGTTCCAGAAAAAAAATGGCTACTGTAATATTTGTTATTTATTAAGTCTTTGGACCTCAGGGGTTTTTTTTGTTTATTTATTTTTTAATGTACAAAAGGTGGTGGGGTTTTTTTGTTTGGTTGTTTTTTTCCCTCAAATACAACATAGGTGATAGCTGAGTGAACTTAATGAAAGACACAGTGAATTAAACTCAACATCAGACAAAACAACAAAACAAGATTACTCAAGCAAGGACCCAGAGTAAGAAGACTTAACTTCCTTAAAGCAAGAAACAAAGGACTAAAGACTCATTATGGGTGTGAGGTCAACAAACAGCCCTGCTGCTGATCCTTTTAGTGGCAGGGATTTTAGTCATAACAGAAGCTTTCTCCGTATTTAATGAACAGAATAAATGAGCTTTAGATGGGCCAATACTTGAAAGACCCTCTGAGAATACAATAGGTGCTAACTAACTTGAATCAATGAAGAAAGAACATGAAAAGTGAAGCCTCGACACACTTTTCATAATGAAGTACCCGGCAGGGAAACTGGAATCCCAGGAGTTGTTTACTAGGGCTGCTCCAACTGAGTTTATGTGACTTTCCCTTTTGCAAAATATGCTACCACCTCACCAGCTGAAGGGATGACTACCACAAGCACCAGGATCTAAGCTGGAGATAGTCTGACTCCAGTTTCTTCTTTCAGATTTATAGTGTTAGACCTGTTCCTCTTGAGCTTTGTGGGGGCCTGTATTGCTTTTCCTAATTTGCAGACAGCAAAGTTTCAGACAATGTCTGACTGAGTTCCATTACGTCTATTTTTTCCCTCTCTTTTATTTTTTTTTAAATGCCATGTTATTCTTCATTTCCTTCACCTGAAAATGAACAGTATTTTTTATTTTTTTTTAGTATTGACTTTCCTGATCTGAGGAGGTAATGTTGAGCAGATGGTGTTTTGCAGATATGGCCTCACAAAGCCTGAATCCTTAGAGCCTCCTACACATGCTACAAGGAGGACTGAGTCTGTATGTAACACAAAGTAGGAAATGTCAGTACTTCTCACAAGATAGAAAAGATGACAGAAAAGAAAGTCTGTATTAACTTTAAGCTTGAGTGCATGTAACACAAAGGCCTAGGACCTAGAACAAATTAATCTTAATAATATAGGGAAGGGTCCATTATTTTTGTCTTCTCTTCAGCAGCTGACAGGGAATGCTTAGAACAGTGGAAAGCAATGTTGCAAGTAAACAAAAACAAACACAAAACAAAACCAAAACCCAACCAAACAAAAACAACAACAACAACAAAAAGTAGAGTGGTCTGAGAGAAACAATAATGAACTATAACATATGGACTTTTTTGAAAGGGAGGAGTAATATTTTACAAGTGTACCCCAATAGGTATTTCTAATATTAGTCTGATTTTTAAAGTAGCTGCTACAACAGAAGCAGTTTCTCAGGGTCTTAAGCTGACCATAAATCTCTTTAACTGGATAAAAAGAAATCATGGAACCACAGAATCATAGAACAGCCCAGATAAGGAGGGTCTTCAAAAATCTTCTGGTTCAGCCTTTCCTGAGAAAGAGGTTACCCAACACTTCCACCCAGGCACATCTTGAAAACCTCTGGTGAGGGAATTCTTCCTGGAGGTTGGTCCAGTGAATGGTATTCCTCTCTCTAAAAAATTTCTTATGAAATATCAGCATGAACTCCTATAGTCAGGAAGTGAAAGACAAGCAGTACCTTTCTACTGAATTTCAATACACAGCCCCTTTGCAGTGCACTATAAATCCAGGAAAATAAAGACAAATTGGTTTTAACCACACAGTAAAGGCAAGCCCTTGACTCTGCAACTATTTTTCAGCATGCACAAGTACATGAGTACAAATGCAAAAGGACAGGGTGATACAACAATAAAAGTAAAAATCTTGGACAGCTGAGATGTATGTGACATTGTTGATGTTCAGTCTAGGATACTGTACCAATGTACCCAATTATTCCATCTTTTCTGCTAGTTAAATACTCCACATAACAATGAAGTCACAGGTCTCAGTGGCCTACTGCCCTGTCATCCTCAGAAGCAACCACATAAAAGTTGCTTCCATTTGTTCCTCCTCCTATCTTCTACTAATCACTCTGTCCCATCTCACATCTGTGAGGTTTCCTGACAAAAATTGGTTCCTGCAGCAAAATCAACCAAGATGTGGCTCCTGTCCTGTCTCATGGGCTGCCACTGATGTGTGACAACCCTTCTGATCACTCCACTCCCATTGTTTCTGACAAGAATATGATCTGGAAAAAGGATGTAGGTTTATTGTCAAGACCACATGTAATTTTGAAACTGAAAACCTCAATCAAGTCTGCAAACTGAGCTAATCTGTCATGGAGATGTTTGTAAAAGCATAAATTTTACTTCAAAGGATTACCACCATTAGTTTGTTTAACACCATTTTAAAATGTGGTTAAGTATTTCCTCTTTATGTGTTACAAGTTCTGCATGTACCTTCCTAGTTTGCTGAGGCTTAGATGCCCCCTGAGAAGTGCAAGTGAGGAGTTTGGAGCAGACCCCGTTGAGATTGCTATCATTGTCATCAAAGGATCTAGTCCTCCCTGTGACTTGAGCTGCAGGTTGCAACCACCTGTTCCCCCCCCCTTCATGATTCCTTCCACATAACCTGTGCTTTACCACACTGTATCTATATGTACCTTATTTATTCCTACTAAAAGAAGAAGGTCCCTTCTGCAAACTCTCTGAGCCTCTGAAAGGTGAATTGCAGCAACTGAATATCCTCCATCACATTTTCAGTAACAGTGCCAGAGGCAAATCGTTCAAGTTTCTATTGGTCAGTAGCAATGGGAGAAGAAAAGCAGGGTAGAGACTGCCATGATGCACCTCCTATAGCCAAAGGGAAATGGAGAATTTGGGAGGGGAACAGAAAGCCAAGTTTCAAAAAATACATCAGAGGTAAAGCCTATGCAAGTGAGAGAGTCCTTATACTAACTGCTACAGATCAGGAAAATTTCATCCCAGGCTTATCAAATATTCTGTTGTTCAGTAATTTCAGGCCACTTATGGGTATACAAAATTCTTTATATATTTATGATTTATTTGAATAATGAGAGTTCCGCTCTCAATTATGGAAAAGTTGCTGGTAGTCAGGATGAAGCAAGAGAAGGTAAGTTTTCCTAAGTTACCTGAAATACATGCAGTCCATTACACTGATGTATTATGAACTGCTCATTGCTTGAAGGTAGTGTTCATATCATAATCATCAATATTTAGGAAAAAAAAGCATGGTCAGAGTGTATTTAATGTCCAGTCTGAAAACTACTGCAAGAATAACAGTTGAGGATAACACAGGAATTTTTTTTTAATTTTCAGTAATGGAATGGTTTGGGAGTATAAAAGATCTCTTTGAGTCCACTCTTTTTCTTCTGAAGATTTTTCAGTAGTCTAACAGCCTAAGATGGAAACAACTTTAACCACCATGGATTTGAAAATTTACTTTCCCCACAAAAAGATGATGAATGTTATACCGGTGTATTTCAGAGGACATTGTCTCTTGAAATGAGAGAACTTTGCAACAAGTAAAAAAAATGAGAAAAATGGAGGGAGAGACTAAGGAAATAAAAGTGAAGTAAAATGGACAACAGATGCAGATTGACATTGACTTGGAAAATACTGTCTTGTTAATGGGGAGCTGCTCTGGCAAGTAGGGAAAATGGGTCTCATGTTCCTCATATCAGCCCTTGTATATTTAAATCTGATGATTGAAATCTGACCATCCCACATGCATCCTGTGAAGGGGCTGCAGGGTAGATGAAATGGCAGTGTGAGCAGGCTGATGTCACTATGCATCAGCAGAAGACCTCAGGGTTTCCAGAGACCTTTTCATACTGCCTGAAGGGTAGACTTACCTTAGCTACCCAACTTCCCCAGGTTTCTTCCCAGGAATAGATTATTTTCTAATTCTGCTGTCAGATCTTCACTTGGGGTCAAGCACTTATATCTGAAACTGAACCAGTGGAAGGACAAGCTATTTTTTTAATCAAGCATTGACAATCATTGTTTTGGATGCCATTTGTGTTACAAAACAGCAAAGGCCCTGATTTTAATTCAGCTTTATCCTCAAACTATCTTTTGGGTTTACCCTCTGTGATAACATAGTTTTCATAGAATTGTTGCCACAGAATAGTCTGACCAGATGAGAAAAATAATATTTCTGGGAGGGGATAGGGTTTTATAAGATTAACAATTACACTTGATACAGTTGTGCATGCTGATCTATCTGATCAATGGTTTAGCCCATTGTGATGACTTGAAAAAAAGGTACTACCTTACCATATAAGCCTTGCCTCTGTAAGATCATTTTCTATTTAAGTTGTAGCTACTTTTTAAGTTACACATTTTATTACATTGTACAGACATTCTGCCATCACAAACAGCTTTACACAAACCCAGATTCATTATATGTAGTGAGGCAGGATTACAGCTCACTTCTAATGTTTTCTCTTTTTTTTTTTCAAACTAAAGTATCATATCTGTATAGGGTCTGGTGAAGTTCCCACTGACTAGAAAAAGGGGGGACAACAAACGCCATTTTCAAAAAGGGAAAAAAGGAAGACCTGGGAAAATACACGCCAGTCAGTCTCGTCTGTTTGCCCTGCAAGATAATGGAGAATATCCTCCTAAATGCTCTGCTAAGGCACATGGAAAATGAGGAGGTGGTTGGTGGCAACCAGCATGGCCTAACCAAGGGAAATCTTCCCTGATGTACTTGGTGGCTTTTTATGATGGAGTTGCAGCTTTGGTGGATAAGGGAAGAGCAAATGAGTAATCTTCCTGGACTTCTGCAAAGTTTTTGACACTGTCCTGCATGATGTCCTGGCCTCTGAATTGGAAAGACATGGATTTGGTGGATCGATGACTCAGTGTATAAGGAAATGGTTACAGGGCTGCACTCACAGAGTTGCTCAACATCCAGGTGGAGACCAGTGATGAATAGAATTCCTCAGGGATTGGTACTGGGATCAGTGCTGTTTAACAGCTTTGTTGATTTTATGGACAAAGGGATCAAATGCACCCTCGGCAAGTCTGCCAATGACACCAAGCTGTGCGGTGGGTTAGACACACTGAAGGGATAGGATACCTTCCGGAGGGACATTGACAGGTTTGAGAGGTGGGCTTGTTTGAACCTCATGAAGTTGAACAAGGCCAAGTCCTGCATCTCAGTCAGGGCAACCTCAAACACAAGTACAGGCATGGCAGAGTATGGATTGAGAGTAGTTCTGAGGGGAAAGACTTGGGGGTATTGGTGGATGAAAAGCTCAAAATGAGCCAACAGTATGTGAGTGAAGCCCAGAAAGCCAACCATATCCTGGGTTGCATCAAAAGAAGCATGACCAGTAGGTCAAGGGAGGTGATTCTGCTCCTCGACTCTGCTCTTGTGAGACCTCACATGGAGTACTGCATCCAGCTCCCCAACAAAAGGAGGATATGAATATGTTGGAGTGGGTCCAGAGGAGGGCTGCAAAGATGATCAGAGGGCTGCATTACCTCTCCTACAAGGACAGGCTGAGGGAGTTTGGGTGAATTAGCGTAGAGAAAAGAAAGCTCTGGAGAGACCTTATTGCCACCATCCAGTATCTGAAAGAGGCCTAAAAGAAAGCTGGGAAGGGTCTTTCTACAAGGGCTTGTAGAGATAGGAAGAGGGTTAATAGCTTCAGCCTGGAAGAAGGTAGATTTAGATGAGAAATTAGGAATCTTTACTCTGAAGCTGGTGAGACACTGGACCAAGTTGCTCTGGGAAGTTGTGGATGTTCAGTCACTGGATGTATTCAAGGCTAGGTTGGATGGGGCTTTGAGAAACCTGGTCTAGTGGGATGTGTCCCTGTCCATGGCAGGGGTGTTGGAATTAAATCATCTTTAAGGTCCCTTCCAACCTGAACCAATCTATAATCTACGATCTTCAGCCAAACCTAGACTTCCTGCCAACTTTACTTTGCAGTCCTTTAATTTATTTGCAATTACAAGGTTACTTTTGATTCAGGATAGTGTTCTTCTCCTTTCCTTTCCTTTCCTTTCCTTTCCTTTCCTTTCCTTTCCTTTCCTTTCCTTTCCTTTCCTTTCCTTT
>JANHFX010006608.1:0-11180 GCA_027560015.1 Chloroceryle amazona
CCTGAAGTGCTGTGTCCAGCTCTGGAGTCCTCAGCACAGGAGAGACAGGGACCTGTTGGAGCAGGGCTAGAGGAGGGCCACAAAGATAATGAGAGGGTGGAGCACCTCTGTTACAAAGACAAGCTGAGAGGGTTGGGGTTGTTCAGCCCAGAGAAAGTTCCAGGGAGACCTTTTTGTGGCCTGTAAGAATGATGGGGACAAACTTTTTAGCAGGGCCTGTTGGGACAGGAAAAGGGGTGATGGTTTTAACCTAAAACAGGGGAGATTTAGACTAAAGAGAAGGAAGAATTTTTTTTACAATTAAGGTATTGAAAACGGTCCCATGTTGCCCAAAGAGGTGGTCAGTGCCCCATCCCTGGAAACATTCCACATCAGGTTGGCCGGGGCTCTGAACCACCTGCTCTAGTTGCAGATGTTCCTGCTGCAAAGGGATTGAACTATATGACCTTTAAAGGTCCCTTCCAACCCAAACCAGTCTATGATTCTATAACCATTATTTATTACCTACATCCATCAACTACAAAACATGAACTATAGCATATACATTTTCTCAGAAATAAAACATTGGCAGAGTTGATACTAAATCAGTTGGGAGAAGAAATCTAAAATATTTTAAATATCTGTTTTGCTATGGTGTTAATGAACTCAGGTACAACATCTGAAGATTATTTATAGCTTCCCCATGATCAGTCACACCATGTTATATTTAAGCAAGCTGTTCTAAAACCAAGGAATATCAGAAAACTAATGTCACATAGTTATAGATGATGACATAAGAATCACTACGTACAATGTCAACATTTTTTTGTGGAAGAAAAAGTAACTTCCCTCCTACCCTTTTTTTTTTTTTTTTTAAATCTACTTTGTATTCACAAGTTCAACACAGTTATGATCTTCTAAGCTGCTGGTGATAACATAGTTCCAGTTTTGGTTTTACCAAATACTTATCCTTGCACTCTTCAAAATTCCATCCCTGTTGACTCCGAAGCAATGAGCTTGGATTCTGGAAATACGCAACACACAGAATCAACTTTTTTTCCTCTTCCTGCCACCCCATAGCAGCTCTGGCACACCTATCTTTGTGCCCTCAGCCATGTTACCATGATGGGCACTGGTGGTGGCTAATACAAGGCCAGAGAAGCTGGCAGAAGATGCAAAAGAATCCAAGCACAGCAAACACCAAAGTTAAATGGAAGCCTCAAGGCACTCTTACAAAAGAAGTCACAATATCTGGGGATTGTGATAATGAAAAAGTAGCAAAGCCCACAAGCCAGATGTACGACTACTGGTCAATCCTTCCAACAGACTAGCATGGAAAGATAATACCTAATTTACCAGAAAGAATGATACATCAAGTTACCAATCAAAATTTCTCTATCAAGTTCACCTGGTAGTTTCAAAACTTAGAGTTCTGTCATGGTTTAGACCCAGCCAGGAGCAGAGCACCACATGGCTGCTTGTTCACCCACCACCCACTACCCAGTGGGATGGGAAGGAGAATAGGAAGAAAAAGGCAAAATCCCATGGATTGAGATAAGGAGAATTTAAAAGAACAATACAGGAGAAGCAGCAGCAACAGTCATAAAAATAATAGTAATGAAACAATATATAAAAGAAGCGATGCAGAACACACTGACCAACTATCTCTGCAGCAACAGCACTGCAGCAGAGACCTAGGCCATAGTGGGCATGACATCATTGGCACTGCCTGGTTTGGTTGTCTATTCCAGCTAGGGCCCCCTCCCTGCTTCTGGTGAAAGTTAACCCTATCCTAGACAAACCCAGGGCAGTTTACAACTTGTAACTTTTCACCATAGTAGTCATCTGTGTGTCTTAAAACTAGACTTACCATTGCATCTGATTACTCTTAATTGACATGTTCTCACCTATGAATCCTCCCAAGACAGATGAAGCCTTCCATAAAAAGTTGTTTATTTCAACAACAAACAAAAATAAAACAAAGCATTTGGTTGGATGAAATATCCCCAAAATAATATTAATCCACTGATTTTTCCCGATTTTACTATCCAAACTAGTGTCTCAGTTAATCACCAGTGATCTAGAATATGTATTGTGCACACCAGGCACTGATGTATGGGAAAAAATATAACGAAAACAACAAGTCTTAGAATAAGTAAGTGTTATTGCTTCAATATACATATTCAACTGTAGTTTCTTATAATGATCCTTTTATTTGCAGCTATTAAAAATACTGTTTTCACCAGATTGGCAAAGTACAGAGCAAACGTTAAGATCAGTAGCTATTGCAGAGAAGGTACAAGTGGAGGAGGAGGGCATCTGGTCTACTTACACTTTGAGTTTTCTTAATGCTACAATTAGGACAAGACACAGCACCCTTTGAGACACAAGGTAATGAAAGTAATTTTGGAAACACAAAATTAGATCAAAATTATCACTTTAAAAGAATAACATCTTTATTCCCAAGACAAATATTCTCATTACACAAAACTGAGTTTTCTGGCATCAGAAATAAACATTAGAGAATATGGTTAGTCTGTTTCTCAATAAGAACATCATTTTCTGTATCATGGTTCCTATAGAATACACAGTAAGTTTGCCAGCTTTATTGCTACATTTTTAGATAAAATAATCAATTCTCAGCAACACTTCTTTTAGACAGCTGAGGAAAAATAGGTATTGTCTATTGAATAAGTGGTTTTGACACAGTTTCTAGATGTTGGACTAGCAGTGAGAATGCAATACTTAAACATAACTGATCCATACTAAAGGTCAAAATAGTTATCTAACATATCTCATGATCTAAGCTATAGTGGTAGCGACAGCCTAGTTCTTTATAACTCTAGCTCATATTTTAAGTCAATTCGAGATTCACACATTGTGTTTTCACACCCAGCTTCCACAAGGGCCTTGACTGTCAGGTATGCCCAGACTATGTCTGCCCACAAAAGCAATGCTAAATTCATCGAAAAGCTCCCAGTTCTTGGGACTGCTCATCACTGCTTACAGTGTGACTCGATAAAATGCTCAGCTACCAAAATTGCCATGTGTCATCATCTCAAGACTGTTGACACAATCTAAGACTTACAAGTTGCTATTAGCAAATACTTCTGGAAAACAAAACAAAACAAACAAATCTCTAATTGACAGCAAAAAAAAAAAAAAAAGAGGGGCAATGCTCTAACAGTATTTGAATAGAATTTGATTAAATGTCTAGGACCAGTATCATGGACTTGGATACCAATATGTACTGGAACACTGTATTACACTAATATAAAAAACAAGTCATCTCAAGCAATAGACTACTTAAAAAAAAAAAAGAGAGAGAAAAAAAGGGGCTTTTTTTCAGATACTATTACCTGTAAAGAACATTCCTATTCTTCTGAGCTAGAACTCGTAATAGTATCATGAAGCTCCTAGTCTTTCCTAGTCTTTTCCACTTTCCCTGACACTGCTAAAACTTTAAAACATTCACCTGGGAACAGATTCTGGCAACAGGGATCTGTCATACTGTGTCTTGTGACACCAGGAAACTTTAAACAAAGTTTAAGCCTTTGATCTCTTCAGGGCTCCCTCTCATAAAAATGCTGAATTGTGACTGCTAAGCTAAAAAGAAAAATCATTTAATCATCCAAACAGCCTCATTCTGACCAGATCACCACGCGTTTGTTTTGTAATTCAGATACTTGGCTGCACTCAACCAGCATGCTGATACCTGTGTATTAGTGAAACTTGATAACGCTTCCCTTGTAATCACTTGTCTTCCAGTTCCATCAGTCTGTTGCTCTTGATTATTTTGCAGAAGAGGTGTAAAGCTACTGGTGTCCCTTACACACCGAGGCCTAGCACAGACTATAATCCTGTGATTGCCACTTGCACATGGCAGGCTGAAATAATAAGCTTGAAACTCCTCAAGCATCTAACTCTCATTTCACAGGTGAGTGAATTATATTATTATTAAGGTACTACATAAGCATGAGAACTGAAACTTAAAAACAAAGCTAGCTCTTCACAGCAACAGAGAAAATAACGCAAATTCTTAAGATTCATGACTTTAAATCCCAGGCATATTTTGGCATCAAACTCAGACCTGCAGATGGCATCAAAGTCTATAGAAAAAGTAGTGTTTGAGGCACACCTCTTTCTTCAGTACTCTGCACTCCTTGGCATGGCTCCACAGCCCTTCATCATTACCATACTGTTCTTGGTTTATGAAAGCTTTTCTCAAACACAACCTTCTACTGATTCACTGTAGACTGATTTAGTAGCTAACTCCAGTTTCACAGCTCCTTCCTGAGCCCAGGTACACAGTGCCACACCTCAGACTGATCAAACCCCATTTGGATTGAGGCTCACAGACACTGTCAGGCTTATGCATAACTATCAGTTTGCGCAACAGATCTACTGAGGAGGCCTTACGAATCTAAGAGCTGCCACACTAATGTAGATCAAATTCACAGCTAGGCCACTATTATACCACAAGGTTCCAGAAAACTATGTTTAGAGGTAAGTATAAAAGTCAATAATTCTATATTAGGACAAACTTGGATGTCAGGGCTTCAGCTATCACTGCCTTGGTAAGTCAAGTTGTACAGGCAGTAGTACACTTAAAAAGTGCTGATGGTTCTAATGTCCTTACTACCACCTTCTTTGAGCAATTTCTAGGTCTACATCATCTCTTTTGAGATTGTAAGATGTGAACCATGTAACATGAGCACAAATATAAAACAATTTATACCAAAGCACAATTAAAAATATTTTATAATTAGCTTTCAAACATTAAAAAAATGTATACAGTTGTATTGCTCTGTATCTTACTTAACTACAGCCTTAGCTGCTCTTCACTGGCATTATTTTAATTACTTTCTACTCAGGATTTTAATAACATGCCTTATTTTTTTCTAGGATTCTGTGTTGTTCTTTTTTTGTTTCTACAAGAAACATTATCTCTACCTACTAAAGTAACCACTGGGTACTTAAAATGCTGTCAGGATAAAATGGGTACTTAAAATGCTGTCAGGATAAAAGAATAAAACCAACCGCCTCCAGACACTTCTGCAGTCCCACAAAGCACAGTAGAGTGGCCCCCAGCCCACCTGACTGCCACACTCAAGCAGGACAAACCTCAGCCAAAGCCCAACCTTCTGGAGATCTTGGAAAGGAATTTGAAATTGTTTATTTTCTAAGCACTCTGTAAGAGGGAGACACACTCTGTTCTACTGATTGTACCTTCTCTCTTGAAGATACAGCTCAATCACACATTTCCTCCCCTTAGAACAGCCTTTCAGTCAACCAGTCACAGAAAGAGCACTTCCATCATCCTACCCATCTCCAGGCTCCATGAAACCACCCAAGAACCTCTTCTATAACGATCTTATATAAACATAAATGTCTCAGTCTATGAAGAAGGAATAACATCACATATAGATGATCACCAGCAGGAGGGTAGTGAGTGGGAGACAAGCACAACTATTCAACAGAGAAATTACTAGGGTGAGAAGGGAGACTCGAAGAAACATATCAATGTGAAGAAAAAAAAAAAAAGATGTCTCAAGAGATAATTTTCTTTAGAACCATGATTATAAGAACAGTATAATTTTAGTACAGTTTGAAAATTAGTGACCAATTAATTTTAATATCAGAATTTAAGATACAGATATTGTACCTATACAATTCTGACCTTTATTGCTTCAACAAGAACAATACAGATATTTATTTTTTTCCTTAGGGATAGGAAAATATAATTGACCTCTAACTATGGAATTCTCCCTTCCATTTTAGAAAATTGCAAACTAGGCATTGACAATAGCTCAAGGCAACTGAAGCCCTCAATTCTTTTAGTCCCCTACATTCAAATTATTGACTTTTAATCGACTAACTTCAGTTAAGTAAAAAAAACGTTAAGGCACCAATACCATTAAGGAGTATTATTTCATGAGATTCTATTCTGTTGTTTGCCTTTAACCAACAAGTTCAAGATAAGGATTCCTTTAGCATTAACACTCAGACTCCCCAGCAGAAGATACCTTTATTATGCAGGACCCTGATAAAAAAGCCAAAAGCTTTCCTGGACAAAACCAGAATACGTCCTATTTAGACATATATGCTGGTTTAATCAATGGATTTCCAAATGTGGAGGCTAAATTAAAACCAGCAAACATATAATGAAAAAAAGTTACTACCTTTACAGAGGTTCACTTTGAAACTTAGTAGACCACCTTTACGAGTCAAAAAGCTTATTCATAATGTGTTCTGTTAAATAAAAAAAAAACACTCAACACTTTTTCTATGGTTATCCTAGGCTCAACCAGATACAACCAGATACAAAGTTCAGCAAATCTGTTCTGTAACATGCTTTATCACACTATGCTTAAGTTTACAGCCATTTCTCCACATACCTTCTGTACATTGCCAGAGATCCATTCACACACAGTAGTTCCCAAAAGCAGAGCTCATTGCAAAAGGCATATTACTGGGACAGAAAGAGAAACACAAGAGGAAGATGACTAATAAAGCTATGCCAACTCTAAACAGAACCATCCCCCTTACCATGTGCTATAACTGTTAACAGATAAAATGGGGGGGGGGGGGGAAGAGAAAACCAGAATAAGATCTAAAAAAGAAAACCAGGAAATAATGGTTATCACTTCAAATATATGAAGGCTGAGACTAACAGTATCTTAAAGATATGAAAATTGGGAATTGTAAAGACAGGTAGAAAGACAATTTTTAAAAGTTCCTTCAAATATTTTTTTTCTGTTTCTGTTTTTTATGTCCCACATTTTTATTTCTTTAATGGAATTTGTAGCTTACCTAGACACAATTACTTCTACAACCATTACTGCTCTAGAAAATGCTTGAGACTGACCACAAACTTCATCTGAGAAGATTCATGCTATGATGCAGCAATCAAAAATGTGGAAAATTTAACAGTGCCATGAAAAGAACAGGCTTCTCTCCAAGATCTGCAATTGGCCGATGTCTACATAATCTGTGGTCATCAAAAAAGATTATGTACATGCCTTCTGATCTTTTTCTTCCACATATGCTAAATCACTGAAAGTATTATAAATGTGCTTTGTGACCATATCAAGAAGCCAAGTAATAAAGGAATCCTTTCCTTCATGTGGGGGAATTCAGTGAAGTTGTCCAAAAATAAAAAGAATTTGATTTGGTCCAGTCTTTTATTGAGTCAAGTTACATTTGTTATACAACATTGCTACATTAACAACATTGCTACTTATTCAGTAAAGATTATCATATACAACCTCAAATTGTAGTTGAAAAATAAAAAATCAATAGCTTCTACAGTCTCTCATCATCTTGGCAGAAAAAAGAAGAGAGAGATGTTTATATTTCAAAATCCACATTAAGGCCACACCCACAAAATTTATCCCCATCCTACTCTGTAATTACAGTAAATAAGAGTTTAAAAAAATAAAAATGCGCTGCAAAACAAGTGGCCTGGTCATCATGAACATTACGGCCCAACACTTCATCTCACCACAATCTGAAACGAGAAACACAGTCATCTCCCCCACTACGGCACTCTTAATCAACGTAACTGTGCCAAACAAGGTATTTTCCTTAATAAAACAACTGTGATACTAAAAGCAATGTTACTTCATCCAATAAAATTACTACAAATTAAATTAAGTTCCCAGGATGACACTTCTATTCACTGCCTGTTCAAACCTTGACATAACCAAGGAGCCCAGTACAGGCTAGAATGTGCGTGGCTGGGGACCAGCCTTACTGACAGGGACTGGGATTCTGCTGGACAGCAAAGCTGAACATGAGTCAGCACCACACTGCAGCAAGACGACAAATCCAATCCTGGGCTGCACTCACTAGGATGTTACTAGAAGAGGTAGAGATGTAATTGTCCTACTCGGCACTTTTCAGGTCACACCTGGAGTATTGTGTCCTGTTCTGGTCCCCACAATTAAAAAAAAATTAAAAATAAATATAAACAGACTGAAGAGAGTCCAAAGGAGGGCCATAAAGATGATCAGAGTCCTGGAGAACACTCTTAGGAAAGACTGGAGGAGCTAGGCCTCTTCTCCTTGGAGAAGAGAAGACTCAGGTGGGACCTCAACACAGTATTCCAGTGCTTAAAGGTGGCTATAAAGAGGAGGAGTCTCTTTCCACAAGAAGCCACGCAGAAAGGACATGGGTCAATGGGTATAACTTGCACTGGGAGATGTTTCACCTTGAAGTAAGAAAAGAATTTTTTACAGTGAGATCGATGACTGGAACAACATCCCCGGAGATATGATGACTGAGTCCTCACGCTGGAGGCTTTCAAGATGTGGCTGGACAAAGTGCTAGAAAATCTCACCTAGGCCCCATTCCCACAAAAGGTTGGATCAGATGATCTTTCAAAGTCACTTCCAACCTGGGCTGTTCTAAGATACTGCTCTATGAAAAAAGCATGGATGAAAATTTATAGCAAATGTGTTAAAGATGATGAATCTCTGATTGGGTATTCCTCATTTGTTGTCCTATCCACCTAGACATAAAGTCAAGCAAAAAAAATAACCAACACAGAAGGTTGTTCCAGTTGAAGCCAGTATTGGTCTGAATATAAAGATCCTACCATTCTGCCGAATGCAAGCGGTAGACATACGTGAGGCCAGCTCTTACATAACTGGGTTCTGTTAGCGCTAAGTAAAGGACAGCAAACGGTCTTGTCTATCTGTAAGCACATGTCTGAACAGACTTGGGCATCTGTCAAAAATGCTGTTTCACAGACCACTCTCAATGCAGATCTCCATTTTAAGAAGACATAATTCACAGTGGGCCTGAATTAATCATTTTGATTAATCTTTTGTCCAACTCAAAAAATAGATAAGCATTTTTTACACACTACACACCAAAATCAAGTGCTAATAGTTGTCTTAAAACAGTGAGATATTCTTCGTTTCAGTAGACTGGATGTTTGAGTTCAAAGTAAGGCCACACCAAGAAGATTTTACTATTACATGACATTTCAGATACAGACGATTCAAGACAAAGGGCTTTCTCCTCAGAATACATGCCACAACTTCTACTTTCTTATTTTTTGAACCCTACTACATTAAAAAAAATACAGAGATTCACCACCACCAGTTCTCATCACTGACTCCATGAGTCAACACTGAGCAATTGCAGGACCCATCTCACAGTCTTCTATGGCAATTAAGGTCATAACAGACAAAAAGCTATTCAGCATTAAAAAGCACTGTAATTTTTTCTTCTCTTTGTGTCATCATCTTAATATTCTTCAAACAAAAGCCTGCAAGTAAGCTACAATGCATTTAGCTCTCCTAGCCAATTCAAAAAGAAGAATCCTGCAGTTTCTTTGAAGCACATTGTTACCAGCAACAATGGAAGTTGCTCCATAAAGCTACAACCTGGCAGAGAATAGTCTTCCTAGGAACGACAGTTTAAAAAGCAAAACAAAACAAACAAAAAAAGCTTCTAATTTAAAACCAAGTCACAATTTTCATATAGTGAACAAGTTCCCTACAGGGAAATTATGGTAGAGAATTTCCACCCCTCAAATCAACATTTTCATTTGTGGCTACTGTGCATTTGATATGTATCACAGGTACTGCACAGCTCTAACACACTAGTATATGCTGTAGCAGTTCAATTTAAAGCAAGGCTAGGAAAAGAACAAGACAGATAGATTTGTTGAGATTGTCTTCTACAATAATGTTTGATGTTGGCTTTACTTTGGGAGCCTCAACTATTTAGCTATACACAAGGAAACTTAAAAAACTTAAAAGGAGGTTCTCTTTCATAAAGAAGCATAAAAGAGTAGGAGGACTCCATAGCATAAAAGTGATTTGAAGAGAAGAGAAAAGAAAACATACATAGCAGAAAAGAAATTATGGCTCTGTTGTCTACCATGGCAAAACAACTGTTTCCTGAGGCAACTGAACAGACTGGGCCATTGCATCTGGAAATGCCAACTCAGTATGGCAAATGGCCAGCTACTGACTGTGCACCCTGACTTAACAGCCAGTTTCTTCAGAAACAGGAAAAGAGCACTAGTTCTGATACTTACTATATGTCTGTGAAAGCAAACTTTTGACAAACTCATTCAGGAAGACATCTCAAGTCAGACTCACCAAGAAGCGTATTAACATTCAATTACCTAAGTAATACAGAAGTTCTAAACCTTGTGGTTAAGGCATCACTGAAAGCTACAAACGCAATTCTGAACCTAGAGTTACAGTAAAATTTAATCTTTTTCTGTTTTCAAAGCAGCAAAACAAATCCATATAATGTTACAAACTGACCTTCCAAAAGGTTTTTGGAAACAAGGGAACCAACCAACACTGCATATCTTGCACATTAAATTTGTTTCCATTGCAGTAACTCCAAATTCAAACAACTGAAAGCATAATGCAGCTTTCATACAATGCTGGAGGAAAAGGCAGTAGCAGAACAGGATGTGTGCAAAAGTTAGCTACCAAAGACTGACGTCCACTACGCCAGCACAACATTATTTTTACCCATCTCAAAGTGGAAAAAAAAAACAAACATCAGTTATAACTGAGAAGAAAAAAATCTCCAAGATGAGGGATGCATTATTATTTCTTTCTGTACAAATCTGAAAGAAAAAGACCTTGTCCCTTAAATCATGTACGCCACAACATACAGCAATGTCTTTAACCCATCCCACATACATCCATCTCTCCAACATACCCTGCTTCCCAGTTCTAAACACTGTCTGACTAGAAAGAGAGAGGGATGAGGAACATCAGAAGGGATGTTTCCCTGTCAGAACAAAGCAGGTGGACTAGATCTCAAAGCAACAAAAATAAAGACAGGAGTCTATTCATGGCTGAGTCACCAGTAAAGTTTCACTGAACTAAATACACTAAAAGTTAGTGAGAGAAGCACATAATCCTATGAGGAGAAAAAAAAAAAAATATATGGAGGAAGGAGTCCAAAGCCCTATTATCCTAGGAAAGAGTGGTTAAAATGGGAACACTACAGACATGTGAAAATGTTCCTAAATGGTGCAGTGAAAACAGGTAGCATGAGAACGAGAAAACATGAACTGGACAGTGACCAGAACATGAAGGGTTAGCAGTAGACAGGGAGGGGGAAAAAAAAAAAAAGAAAAAAAAAAAGACCACGGCTTTGGGCCGGTTCTGCAAGAACAACGGAAACTTAAAACCACCAAAGCACAGGTGTTCCCGTAG
>JANHFX010006609.1:0-41562 GCA_027560015.1 Chloroceryle amazona
CGGCCGTTCCCTCTCTGCCCGGGTTTGGCGGGACCGGGTCGGGGTCGGGCAGACTCGGAGCGGGGAAAGCGGCCGCCGGCCTCTCTTGGTCGCCCCCATAAAGCTGGGGGGAGGGCCCGCGCTGTTCCGTGCTCCGCAGCATCTTGGAAGGGGCGGTTGCCGGGGCGGTGGAGGCGAGGTTGGGTCTGGCCCCGACTCCCTGCTGGATCCGATCTCGAGGTTCCCTGAGGTCAGCCTGGAGCTTTGCTTTCTGGAGTTTAAACGAGAATTAACTCTAAAAAGCCCCCAACCTTTATTTATAAGTTTGTTGTGTGGAGTGTTTTATAGTGATGATTTTCTTCTAAAATTACTGCATGCATTTTCTTCTGAATGTCCTTTCTTTTCCTGGAAAAAAATCAAGACTTTTTTTATTTTTGTTATTCTTTTAAAGCTCGAGAGCTGTTATTTCTACGATTTCATTTTCTATGACTGATATTGCAGTGTGCATGCGATAGGAGATGTGTGCTGGTTAAATACGAAGAAATAAAATTAAAGGTTTGACCTCTAATTCACTTTTGGTTGGTTGGTGGTTTTGTTTGCTTGGTTGTTTTGGTTTTTTTTTGTTAACGTTACACTCCAAGAGCTTCATCTGTTTCTGCCAAGTGCAGATAGGGCCTAGTTATTTCAAAGGGAAAAAAAAACCGTTATTTTTGTCCCTCCTGTGAAATACAGGAAGAAAGATAAATTGTAGATGATGAGAAAACTTGGAAAATAAGTGGCTCCCCCTGCTGCTAATAGTTGGAGAGCAAATGTAGCTCAGTAAACACTGAGAGCTGTTACTTGCCAAATGTTCATCCATACAGAATGACAATAAAAATGACAGTATTTTATCTGATTTTTTCAGCTTTTATTACATCACGTGTATATTAGGTGTTTGGAAACACATTAGATGATTGGATACCAGACTGGTTCCTGGCTGTAGCCAGCAGCCTGGTTTTCTTTTGACAGTAACTTTGTGTCTGATTAAGAAACTCAAGAGTGTGAAGCAAGAGCTGAATTCAGGCGGTGGAGCATTTACACCTCAAATCATTTGCAATTTACTTACACCAACAGGACGTACAGAGTGTGAGTGTGAAATAATACAGCAGTTCCTTTACCATGCATGATCCTGTTGATAGTTTTGGCAAAATTATTCTGTAAACTTGCTCAATGTGCAATGTCTCTTGCTCAGTTTCTTCCCCTACTGATTTTATTTAGATTTCAAACATATTGTTAGGCAGTCTGGCTGTTAGAAGACCTATAATAAAAAAGACATAACTGCATGTATAAATGCATTTTTGCACAAATAAATTCACATAATACTGCTAGAGTTAAATTCTAAGAGACATTTGCATTAGTAAAGTAATCATGTGCTGAATCAAGCTGGAACTTGGGATTTTAAGTCCCTCTTGTTGCTCTGCATTGAATCACTGACATGGAAGTTTCTGTTGAAATTTGGATCCTACAAAAGGGAATCACACAGGCAGACCCCCTAAATTCTTGCTCCCCAGCATCCAAAATCATTCGATTTCATTCAGCCTGAATGATCAGGAATGAGCAAAAGGTAGAAGGTTGGCTCTCCTTCTGCTATGAGAAATAAAGGATGCATTAGACACGTTCAGTCAAGGTTCGCTTTCAGCTTTTAAGGTCAGGAAACTGAACTGGTTCAGAGCTCTTGAACAGATTTTGTCAGCAGAGAAGAATGTTAAGGACTCCTGCTTGCTGTCAGATATTTATGGAGCTCCTGGAGTATTTAGTAGACGTTCGTTATTTTGGAAGCTTACATAAATAAAAAAGGTATTGCTTTTATAGTAAAAATAATACAAAAATGAGCCAGTTTCTCATTCAGAGGTACTTAATGTCATATGTATTTTTGTGCTTAATGATCTGCTAGATAACGTGAGGAAGTCTTTTTCTTTATTTCTTTGCCTTATGTATTATGAATTGTACAAGTGTAATCACGTTTGTGATCTCTTCTGTTTCAATTAGCAAATGCTGGGTTAGCAGATGCTGATCTAGCTGTGGACACTAAACTTAGTGTTGACTATGGAAGGAATATTTCTGTCAGCGCCCTCAGATGACTGAACAAAAATGTGGCTGATATTGGCAGGTTGAAGAAGGAAATGACGTGGAAATATTTAGGCAGAAAGGATGAATGGTGTAGTTGGTGTTACCTGAACAATGACCTAAGTAAGTGGGTCTTGCATCCTAGGAAAGTTGTTACTTGAAGTAAATTCTTTGTGTTCCGATTCTAATTAGAAAGGGTATGAATATAGTTGTGCAAGAGGAGATCATCACTCCCCACCACCGCTGTGTCGGGATGGGAGGAATGCAAAGAACTTGGCAAGTTCTAAATTTGTTTAAAGAATCACTGACGACAGCCAGGAACTTGTGAAGCTCCTCTTCAGGGAGGAGAGGGGAGCCTGTTGTGCATTACACGTTCCCGATGTCTTCAGTAGGTCCTGCTGCTCGAAGGGAAATTTGGGAATACTGCTCCAGTTCAGCCAGCTCCAAAGACTTGTCTGGATTATGTCAGAGACACTCCTACCTTGGGAACAGCCTGAAGTCAGAAGGTTCAAAGCTCTGGTGTGCTTTTCCTGAGCTAGGAGTTCCTCTTTCATCTCCAAGGAAAGCATTCCTTCAGCTGGATTTCTGATAGTATCTTCCACGAAGCAGACTGAGAAAAGCCTGTTCAGCAGCCATATAATATAAACCAGCAGTTGCAAAACTGTTTCTATCAATCTCTAATATCAGGTAATGCTTCAGATAAGTATTACCCTTATAGTTCATAGGTCACATTTTTCATAAAGAGAAATCTTTGGAACTACTGTGAAGTCATTCTGGCAGTATCTTGAAATGCTGAGAAGTCATCATAGTGAAATCACTTGCAATACAGGTGGATAATTGTAAATTCCATCTGGATTTTTGTTAGCATGATCAAATATTTCAGAATCTAGGCATAGTGCTGGTGTTTGAGAAGTAGACCTCATTTCTACCCATACTAAAGGGTATCCACAGTACTGATCCGTATCTCACCAATATTAGAAACTCTTTTTGCAGCTGAAGCCAAAAGAACCATTTTTCTGTATTGTAGTTTACAAAATGTTTGATGCATAATTTAATGTATAATTGCACATTGGAAAAATACAGTAAACAGTTCAGTCTCTAGCTTTCTAACCAGACAGTTAAAGAATCCTGGAGGTGATTTAACACTAGGAAAGATGGCAAAAGATCTTTTTTTGTCAAATAACACTGGTTACCTGATCTCTCTCGCAGTCCTAGATTTTTAGTGATTTACATCAAAACAGTGGCATAACTTTTACATATCACATGCTACACCTGCCTGTTGAAATGAAAATCATGTGCAGGGCATTCACCTGAAGTTACACATCTGTTTATAGAAAAACAGATCACATTTACTGCTTGGTCACATAACAAAGCCATCCTAGAAGTTTTTCATCCAATTAATTTTCCATTGTTTTGCAGTCATCCAACTCTCTGAAGGCATCTTATGAAGACTGGCTGCTGACATATGGCTTGAGTGTCTCCCCTTTTCACATGCGATGGCAAACGGCTCTCTTCAACCGCCAGTTCTACAACTGGGGGAGATGGAAACCCAGATTTCTGTATTTATGGTAAGAATTCAGGATTTATTTTTTTTTTCTGTCAAATACAGAGTGAACAACTTAACCACATTTATACCTTTCAGCCTTACATGTGTAAAAGATAGACATGGTTATTTCACTAGGCCGACAATAAAACCAAATGGTTGCTGTAATGTCCCAGTACAAGTCTTTCTCCCCTACTAAAAATACATAGCTGCAATATAGGATGCATCCTGAGATGCTGTAACACTAGAAAGCTGTAAACTACTTTCCCCCGTGGTTTGAACTATATGTAGTTCTTAAGAGTACAGCCATTCTGTATAATACTGCATACAGAAGTAGGTCTGAAAGCAGCTTCTCGTGTCCTAGATCTGTCCATCACTACACTGAGCTCTCCCCTGATCACTAAGAGTTCACAAAGTATTCAGACAGTTGTGTCCCTGTTGTCAATCATTGCCCAGACATTCAGCAGCTATCCCTGCTTAGAAACACATCGCTCACCTTCTGTCTTTTATCTGCCTGCACCTTTCCCTTCCGAGACTGCAAAGACTGCAGGGAATGAGTGAATAAGGAGGGTGATTGGTATGGATGCTCCTGGACTGGTTTAAAAAAACTATTGCTCAGTTCCCTTCCTAGCATTGCTTTATATTTGCTCTGAAAATATAAAATGAGTAAGGTTTGAATTTCTTTTCATTTCTTGTATTGCTACCCTCAGTGAGATAGTAATGAGAGGTCTGCTTCATATTGGTTTGTCTCACATGTAATGATTTTACTATTTCAGTCTGAAATAGTTCTATATCAATAATAATTTTTTAATGCATACTGTCTATTACAGTCTAGTGTTTCTACCAGTGTCTTTAATTAACATTACAAGTACAAGTTGCTTAAAATAAATCTACTAACTCCCAGTGAACTTCATTAAGGATGGCAAGAAAACAGTTACGCTCCTGTGAGAAGAAGGACTGGTAGTGAAGTGTTTTAGCTGGAAAATTAACTTTATCACATCCTTCAACTATTGGCCAGTGTGAAATAATAGCATAGCAATCATGCAGAGTAAAAATTCACCACTAGGTGGACTGGCATAAATTGAAATGATTTTCAGCACTGATTTTAATGAAAAATAAATTGGTGAGAAGAACAATGTGGTTTAAGTAACCAATTTTAATCTGGTCTTGCAGTTGTACCTTTTCATTCTTTAAAAAAGGTTGAGTCTCATTTATTGTTCTTTAGCACTTGTTATTGTTTGTGAGGAAGATACAAATTTTCTTGAAAAAGCTTACATAATAAATATGTATGCTACCCTATCATCTGATCTAGGTCTCTAAATATGTGATGGTGTTGTGCAACAAGGTAAATTATACCTTGTTAGCTATGTTTTTATATTCATAGATAATGGCAAGTTACATGTAATGGGTAAATGAATAAAATTTAGACTACGTAAGAAGAACAGAAAAAAAATTGAAGATTCACCAGGATGTGGTTTGGATGTAAAATATTTATTAACTGAGGAAAATATTTTATGTTACTAATATATTATTATTATTATTAGTTTCCTTTAGCTGGTACTTTTGCACTGGGCTGTTGATACATGAATGGCAGTAGCATCTTAAGTTTTGTGCTAAGAGTTTGGTGTGCTAAGTGTTGAAGCAGTTACATATCTGCAGAATATACCTCGTCTTCTTGTGACTGCACTGCTAAATTATTTACTTCTCTTTGTAGGTTCAACATGGGAATGGTGTTTGGCATAGTTGCCATGTTTGGCTCTGTTATTCTCCTCGGAAAGACACTGATGCAGACACTGACACAGATGCTCACCGAGGCACCGAAAGCCCAGAATGATCGTATGCTGCAAGTTGTGGTGCGTGTTTTCTCCTCAGGTCTTTATTTGAGAGTTGTGAGCTGATCTTAACCATCTTCTTAATAGGGTATGTGATGCTTAAATCCTCCCATGCAAGAATAAGCCAACTCCTGATAATTCATCTACAGAGAAATTAGCTGGTTTGTTATCAGGCTTAAAAATGGGGAATGCAGGCAGTAAAAGAGGGGAAGGCAAAGGAAGGCGCATGTGGAAGAGTTCATATTAAAATTCTCAGGAATGAGAATTTGCCAGTAGTTTTGAAAAGCCCTGAATTATCGTGGTGCTAAGAATACAAAATAGAGCTAAGAATTTGCCTTCTCTGAGATGTGCAATGTAGAGGCACTGGTGGCTTAAAATTTGCAGAGTACATCATAATCCACAAGAAGAGATGACTTCTACTTCATTTATTACAACACAAAACATCAGTGGAAAAGGAAAGAAGTGTAAAGAGCTGTGTGTGATAGCAGAAGGAAAGCTGAATTAGTGAGATGGCATATTTTTTTATTGTTTAAGGATTTATGCCCTAATTTACAGTGTGAAATCTAAAGTCCTGTTTCTGTCAGTATCTAGTCAAAGGCCTGATAATGTATTTAATTGTTTTATGGATTTCTGATGATGGACAATATATGTTATGGTTTTAGAAAGGAGTATATTTCACAGAATGGGTAAGGCTATAAGTACTGTTGTCTTTATGCAGTAAAGGAAGAACTGACATTGCCTTAAAACAGTTTTAAACTGGAAGGATTCCTAGCCACCCTTATTTCCCCATGAGTGATATCTGGCCAGGTATCTGTAAACTCAGTGCTTTTGGGATGGTTTGGGTCTGTTTCATGCATGCAGGGTGACTCCAGCAGATGCAGTATGTGCTGGCAGAAGCAGGCAACAAGACCTGTGAGAGAACTCCTGGTACTGCCACTGCAGTCACCCCATCTACAGCTTGCTCATGGGATTGTTTTAGGGATCTGTCCACTTTTGTGACACCAGAGTAAAGTGATCATTTGCCATCTATTGGTTTTTGAAGAAAATGACACAGAGCCAACCAAAGTAAAGATGAGTCTTTGGAATTAATCTGGTGTGAATTGCAACTATGAAAACAGTAATCTAGGATAATATTCACAATTTCAATGTGGAATTGATTCTTCAGTGACTACCTAATGGCCGTGTCACTGCACTCAAACCAAGGACAAACTGGCACTGAAAATGATGTAATGTATACAGATAATGTAATGCCATGTATAGGGATAAGGTTACTTCTAAGTTGATTTGTGATTCTCTTTCTTTCCTATCTCATTCTTTCATTTCTGAATGGTCACAGTTGTGTAATTCTGCCTTTGAAGAGTGTCAGTGTTCTTTCTGAGGGGAATGTGTTAGCATGTGTTGACACGAAAAAAGTGACCCATGTGTGCCTGCAAAGAGATGAAGAACAAATCAGATGGGCCTTCTAATTTAAATCAGTTATTAGTATTTGACTGCCTGCAGGAGAGTGAATTAGTTTTAAAAAATAAAACCAAATAAACACTTTTTTTAAAGAACTCAACTGTAGCCTGTGACATAAATCTGTTTAGCCTTTGGCTATGTAGAGGACATACAGTTCTGCTTCTGTTTTATTGAATAAGATTTTTGTATCCTTCCTCTTTTGTTCAGTCTTGTAATTTATTTAAAATACCTCTCAGGTAACCGGGCTGTTTTTCTGTAGCTGCCCCCTTTTGTGCTGGTTGCCTATTGACAGAAGTGGGAAAGAGGCAGATCAGTTACTAGCAAAGGATTTTTCTTTAATAAAGGCATTTCCAGAAGGCCATAAAATATGAGATGACCGTGCTTATTATCAAAATACTGCTATGGATTTCAGAACCCTTCATGAAAGTTAGCTTCCCTTTTAGGTGATTCTTAAAGTAGCTTCTTTGACCTGGAATCTGAAAGCATCTGGTGCTGTGTTCTAACAGGCTATAGCCAGGGTGGTGTTAAGATGGCAAGTCTTGCTATTGCTATCTGTCCTCCCACGTGCCTGGAGCAGAGAGCCACTGGCAATGTGAGTTATTTAATGCATTGCTGCCACCAGCTGATGCTGTAGTACAAGCAGTGGATCTTAATGAATGAAGAGCAGCTGTCTTCATACAGTGAGGTAGGATCATTGTGACAGTTAAGATAAATATCTTGGTCACTCTGTATGGAATATGTGAAATTATTCAGTTTAACATTAATTAAAACAGTCTTTTGAAGGATTTCTTCTAGGTAGTTTATCTCACCAGCTAGTTAGAGTTCTGCTGTATGGGTAGAGCAATGCATGTAACTGAGCAATGGACAGGACTGAAAGAAGGTAGAATCAAATGGGATCTGCTCAGTTGGATCTGCTGCCTTTTGTGTCCCACAAGGGTAGTTTTTAGAGAGTCCTATAGACAGGCCAGGGTTTTTTTTCCCATAGCATCTCTTTGCTGCCACTGGATTGCAGTTCAAGTTGTGCTCATATCAGTTGTTAGGAACTGTAATGGAGTGTGCCCCACCTCAAGTGGGGAGATCTGTGGAGTGTGGACAGCAGAGTTGTCCCAGAGCGAGCAGCAGAAGTAGCCTTACTGTCCCAAAGCAGTCTGGCAGCTGAGCAGGGACATGAGTGAAGCAGGAAGAAAGTCCATCAGGAGGAGAGAGGAGATGACTCCTCATTCTCTGACTCATGACTGCTTCGAAGCCCATCCACAAGCAGCTGACTAGTGCAATGAAGGACTTGGGGAGTTGTGGGAATCCACAGCAACAGGAAGAATGTGAGGGACCTGCATACTATGTCTTACTTAAATTAAAATAGTATGTGCATTTCAAGTGCTTTTTTTTTTAAATGGTTACATTTCTATATGTAGATTGCCAAAACTTGGTCAATATACAAAAGTTACCAGTTTTGACCTTGTAAATTTGAAATAGTGTTGTGATTTGCACAGGGAGAAAGAAGGGAGAGTGACCGTGCCAGTCATAGGCTCAGGTTTTGAACTTGTAGGGCTCAGGGTGTTTTAAATGCCATATAATTAATTAATTAATTATTAAATGGAGCTCCTCTATCGCTACCTGACTGGCTGCTGGAAATTGTAAACTAATGCTCACACTTGCCAAGCCTCTTTCATTTGAGTGGGAGTCTGTGTACATCTTTATAAACTTCTTGAGCTTAATATAGAGTAGAACACTTTCAGTCAGGGCTGCGGGGTGTAAACAGGGTAGGGAGAAGACTCTTGCACCTAGAAAGCCTTTCTGACCTTCAACAAAAGCATATATATTTCATATATTTTTAAAGTACATTGAACAAATTGGGAGAAGAGATACAAACTGAGAGTGCTGCATGAGAGCAGCCCCTCTTCTTTTTTGGGTCTGAAGAAGCTGAGTGAGAGCAGCAACTTTAGGGGCAGAATGATTCGTCTCTGTACCTCTTGGTTTCCTCCTGTGTTTTGTTTTGTTGTCATGCCCACATCAACAGGTGCCTGGTGTAAATTTGCCTGTCAGCCAGCTGACCTATTTCTTCTCTGCAATCCTCATCAGTGGTGTGATACATGAAGTCGGCCATGGGGTGGCAGCTATTCGGTAATACAAGTTACTTTTCTCTTGCTGTGTGCCAAAAACCCATCATATTCCAGAACATTTGCTTACAGGTTAATGTTATTAGCACTGCTTTGGTTTATCTAAAGAGTCTGTTAGTTCTGTATTTCCTTAGATTTTAAGTTTGGAAGGGTGTACAATTAAGGATAGAGTTTTAATACATTGTCTGTTCTACAGATCACAGGGAAGGACTTGTGCTTTGCAAATACACCATGCTGCATCAGGTTTAAAATAATGCTTTTTTGAAGTGGTCCTGGTTTTCACACAGCAATTGCATTTCTGCAGCTGTGGCACTTGAAGAGGACCCCTGTGCTATTGCACAGTGGTACTTTAAAACAGATTTAAATGGATTTGTTTGAACATAGCTTGTGAAGCAGGACATACCAACAGGCTGAAGTGGTAACTCAGTCAAATGTGATTTGCCTCTGTTAATGTCAGTCATGTGTTAACTTTGATCAAAGATGTTATCTTTAATGTCACTTAACTATGATGACTACTTCACCAAAACATTATTTGACATTAGTCTTTACTGTTAAATGACACTCTAGCATAAGAGGGGTAAGTGGGACTGATAAGCTGCCCACACTCAAGTGTCCTCTGCCTTTCTTTGGGACAGCATCATTATCTGTCTCATGAACAAAAAGACTGAAGTTGTTTCTTTGATTTTTCTTGAAGTCGTGACTGTATCTTAACCCATTGCTACCTTTTCTATAACCCCAAAAGTTCTCAACTCAAGGGTGGTATGGGACACTTTATGCTTTATATGCTCTGTTTCTCTTTCATCTTTTTTCCCCCAATATTATTATTTCTGTGGAGCATAAAGCTCTTGTTCATCCCACCACAGGAAGAAGCAAAATTTCCTTTCTCTTACAATGCTCCCACATGCTGCTGGCTAACTACAGAGAAACCAGGAGTAGCTACAGAGCTCTTTTTAATGAGAATGAATAAATCTTAGACCTTAGTGGTATGAGATCTTCATTCAAGATCTGGAGTGAAAGTTCCAAATATTCAAGTTTGAAAAAAAAATTGATTTTTTTGTCAAAAAATTTATTTCTAGCTATTTCCAGGGTGGAAACTAGTTTGTCCAGTTGCTGCTGCTGGTTCCTACTTGACTTTTTTTTATTTAATTAGTTTTTTCTCCTAGCACAGGTTGGGCCTATAGTGCTGTTAGGGTCAATCCTCAGAGTTTAGCTTTTTCTAAATAGCTATGCTATGGCCAAATTTACTCTAAATTTCATTTAGGAGAAACAGAGAAATTATACACTCCAGAAAACTGTTGTTTCTTTAAAAGGAAAGTGAGAATTTTTCATAGATTAGCTTGAAACTGCATCCTACAGGCTGCCATTTTTTTACTTCAAAGAAGAAAAATCCCCCAAATGTTAAAATATATGTTGACCTTACAGTAAGGATTTTTTTTTTAATTGTTTAATGTGTTACAAGGAGATGGAAAAGGCATTGACCTTATTCTTTATTTTTTACCAGGATCACAAATGCGTGCTGCTTAAAAGTGGCGACTACTGCAGAAAACATTCCTTAGTTTAATTACCTTTCATTTATTTCTATTATGAAAAGTTAGTTTCATAATCATAATTTTAATTACTCTTATTGTCAAAAACGTGTGCTATGTAGAATCTCTGTTTTTCATTTTTTTACAGTAACACCATTTTTCTTTCTGCCTTTTTAAGAGAACAAGTAAGATTTAATGGATTTGGGATTTTTATCTTCATCGTCTATCCTGGAGCATTCGTTGACCTCTTCACAACCCATTTGCAACTGATCTCTCCTGTCCAGCAATTAAGGATATTCTGTGCAGGTAATAGTTTGTGCTTTGTTAGTTCTTTGCTTAGCACAGTTATTTATTCTACGGGCATCATTTGTGAATCTTCGATGGAGGATTGAAGGTTTAAATTGAAGAAGTACATAAAGCTTCTCTTTACCTAAAGGTGATCCTTCTGTTCTGAACCTAAATTGTGATTTCAGGAAATCATTTGGTCATTCCTCTCCATGTTGTGCTGTTTTCTGGAGAAGAGATGTTAGTTTCTAGGAGTTTAAATGTGTACTGATTTCCTGTCATGAAAAGTGGTATTACATCCTAGATCTGATTCAGAATAATTGTGCTAAGAAATTTCAGTTCTTTGGATGTGGTTTCTGACCTCTCATTAAAAAAAACCTCTTACACCAGCTCAGGTGCAGAACGTCCTTTCTTGTCCTTTCTTTTTCGTTGTTTTTTTTTCTGTTGTTGTTTTGTGGCCTAAGTAGCAAAACTTTGGAGCACCCAAGCTGGAGAATACTCAGCCAGAAGACTGGTGGTATGAGAACATGACTTGCTGTCACAGGTGAACACCCCTGAGCAATTCACTACCATTTTCTGCAATAGGAGCAATCTATTATGGGATTTTCCAATACTATTGTGAGTGATTTTTGGTGATGTGTGAGTTATTATACAGGTCACTGTGTTTTGATATTGCCATCAGGGGGAAATAAAGGCTAAACCACAAACATCCAAAGAGAATCACAGCTTGTGGCTCCAAATAACCTCCAAATTATTTTGATTTGTTTTGAAGTCTCTAGCTACTGGGAAGTAGAGCCCCATTTCTATGGAAAGTTAGACTGAGACTGTGTTATGCTTCCTGAGCCACATGTATTAATGATTTCTAGAGACAGAAGTGGTACTCAAACTACTGAAATAAAGAGAGAAAAATTAGCATCTTGGGATGCTATCATTCTTGACACTGATGATTTTCTGTTGCAGTGGACAGTAGAATAGCAGCCAGTCTGTTCATATAGTCATGGTTAGATACAGTGGTTCATGAATATTGTAACTAAAACATTACATGGAGGGGTTTAGGTTGGACGCCTTTAGCAATATCAAGGGAATACAAGGTAGGAATACTCATGCTTAGCATCAGTGGTTTGTTATTAGTTAACTATAACCAATATATGCATTTTTTTACAGCTAAAGATAGGTATGTTTCAGAATGAGGATGGTTCATAATGATAAAATGGGATATTCAGTAAACTTAGGATTTTTTATTTGTCAGAGCAATTGAATGAATTTGTTCTTAGTGTTCTGAAGATTTGAGTTTACAGAAACATGCTTTCAAATTTTTGTATGACAGCTAAATAAAAGAGCTAGAGTAGAGAACAACACCCAGTATTCCTTTTGTAGTCTACCTATCCTCTGGAGTTTAAAGAGTATATTTGTTGTACAGCAGATGGCATTGTGAGTTCAAAAATAGGAATGACTGCTCTTGTAAGACCTGTGATGTTTTTAGAATTAAATCTATGCCTAGTAGATGAAAAGTGCTTCTGTGCAGCACTTCCTTAGAATTCAAACACTCATATTATTTCCATCATCTCTTAGTTTTTGTTAATGTTGATTTTTTTTATTTGTTTGATTTTATTAATTGGTTGGGTTTTTATTTTTCCAGTTTTCTCTCTATAGCAGTCACACTGTTACAAAGGAATTTTGGTTTTGTCTTAGATTTTGATCCTTTCTTAAGCTGGAAAAAAATAATAATATTTTAAAAATAAAAAGATTGAAACAATCAAGTTAAAATATTTACTTAATACTTCTGACTATGTTGCTTTTGTGTGCGTGTGTATATGTGTGAGATAAAGAGAACTGAATGCTGAAACATTTAATCTGATTGCCTTTCAATGAGATGAATGAAAACTTACAGAAGAGAAACCACTTTTAAGAAGCATCTACTAGTGGAAATGGGAATAAACCCTTAGTTAAAGTACTCCAAAAAATGCCTCTCATTTCTGCAGCATCAGAAACACTAACAGAAGACCATACGACATGTAGAAATAGCCTGGGGAAATAAGAATTGTGATTCCTGTGTTACATACAGCCCAAGGAAGATAGGTTTAATATGTTTTATACTAGATTTACCTTAGTTTGTGGCCTGGAACTGTACTGTAAATATGGAATCAAACCCCTCTTAATAAGGTGAAGCACTGTAAGAAGGAAACAGGGAGTCTTCAATATTCAGAAGGCTTCTGAGTCATACAGAATGATTGTTCAAGAACACAAATGATATAAAAAAATCTGTGTTTTACTGGATGTTGAAGGAAGCTGAATGTGTTTTATGATAGACATTTATATTTCTTCCTATGGAGAACAGCATACTATAAAGATGGTAGTTGAAAATATATTGTCCAGAATAACTTGTCAGGAAGTGCTGCACGACTTGGTTTCTTTATGTGGTTTTAGGTTCAGGTTCTCTTGTGAAGGAAGCTTTTTCCAAATAATTTTCTCAACTCTTTTTGGCATGTATGTAATTATTTTCATTGATACAGTAGAAATAACCATGAAAAATAGTGAATTACAATAAATTTCATCCATCTTGCTGCCTAGACAAACAGTATTTATACATATAAACGTATAAACCCATGGATTAAGATTTTTTTAATTCAACAGTTTATAGTGGTAGAAAGTGATGATACATTTCATTGCACTGCTTTTTTAATATTTATGATTGATGACAACTCTGTAGATAAAAACTGTAGTTTAAGAACTGGCTCAGAAGCCCAGTTATTCTCCTGGATACTCTGCTGAGTGCATGCCACATAGAAAAGGAGTGTTATGTGATGAAATATCAGTATGGTAGAATGACAGCTTAAAAAAAAATAGGCTTACCACTTCCCTATCTTTTCTCAGAGAATGATTTTCAGGGGTTCAGAGGCTTCTCTAAAACTGCCTTACAAAGTGACATCAAAGTTTGTAAAGTAATACACCTATTTCATGCCTATGTTTACAAATTAACTTTTCATCCATTCTTACAGTAGTCATTTCAGGAAATTTAATTAGAAGGTAACTGTAGAACCTTCCATTACAAAATTAGCTTTTTGTTATTGGTGTTTATTTAGAAATGTGATTCTTTCCTCATTTTAGGAGTGTGGCATAATTTTGTGCTTGGTGTTGTGAGTTTCCTGGCTTTGTTTCTGCTGCCAGCCATTCTTTTCCCTTTCTATTACACGGGTGTTGGGGCACTTGTCACTGAAGTTGCAGAGGTAAGAACAGATCTTTACTGTTTTCTCTATCTTAGTACCACAGTCAAATTTGGTTGGTGCAGCACTCTGTAGAATCTAACACACTGCACTTTTTGTCTGCTGAAAGTTTCCTTGCAGTACCATGTTTTTTAGTATTAGTAAATGAAATAACATGGCATGAATAATTACAGACTATTCAGCATTCTAGAACACTGTTTAGACATTTGAGATGAGTTTGCAGGTTTATTTCTGGGCCTTTTTAAACTTCTTTTCAATACCACTGCAAAGTAAATCTACTGGAAACTACATTATCACTCTAGTTACTGCTATCTGGTTTTAAAGTTAAGGATTATTTTGAGCTGATTTCCTTGCTTGTTTGGTCAGCTGGAAGCCAAGTAGAGATAGACTGCTGAGTTTCTGGAACGAACTGATTTTTTTCAGACTTAATCAAATACAGCACAGTTGAACAGCAGAGCTGAAAGGATTCAGTCTTTCTTGGATCTAAAAGTGAACTGATATAACTCAGGAGGAGAGTGACATTTATTATGCTTTATAATTTCAAAAGTACAGGTGCACCCTGCTTTTTTGAATGACTCGGGGTATTAATTTAAGCTTCTTTGAACTTAAAGCAGTAGGAAAACCTACAACATATTAACTTGTATGAAAATAATTGCTCAGATTTTAAGAGGTCCCCCAGAACACTTGGAGATTCACCTTTTTCCTTCTATTTGCAATTTATAAGTTATTCTTTGTAGAGCATGTAATTTTTTTTTAGAGATAATTGGTTCTAGTGGAGTCTGAGATTTTCTGTTTCTCTAGAAATAGCACCTTAACCTAAAGGTTTCATGGCTGTTCAGCAGAACTGTAAACAAATCCTTGTAGTTTTAACTATAAGATGTCTGACTTCACTGTTTTTTTTTTCCTCAGGATTCTCCTGCCAATGGACCGAGAGGTCTTTTCGTGGGAGATGTTGTCACTAACCTACAAGACTGCCCAGTTTATAGTGTGGAAGACTGGAATTCCTGTCTGGGAGACATTTCAGAGAAGTCACAGGTTGGCTACTGTATAAGTGCAGCGACCCTACAGCAATTAAGCTTTCCAGCTAGAGGTATGACTTTAGGTGCTCTCTTCATTATTTTATACTGTAATTGTATCACGTCTTAAAGACTATTTTGGATTTAGGATTTGTTGGTGGGAACAGATTTCTCCCAAGTCAAATCTGCTGTACTGTCTCAAGCAGTGACCAACATGCCCTTCATTTTTGTGAAATCTGAAAGTGAGGAAGATGTAAATAGAAGACTATCTTTGGTCTTCCAGTCATCCTATACAAATATCCTGTATGATCTAAATAATGAAAATTGCCTTTTCTGTATATTGCATAACTTGATTATTAGCAGTAATACAATTATTATGGAACAACTTAGTGATCTTTTGCAGGTGTAAATTCCACACATTAACTTACTGCTTTGATCTACATGACATTATAAATCATATGGTTCAACCCAGTGATGTGCTTCATTATCGCCACTTCTGATGTGTCTCACTATGTGTATTTTATGTTTCATTTGCTTCTTCAGCTTCATAATGTCATTGCCCATAAACTCAGTTTTGTCTGGAATGCACATAGTGCTTCTAGAAGTCAGTCTATTTCCTTCTGTTTTCATTTATACATTGGAGTGCTTGTTGTGTAAAGGCTTACCCCTGAGAAACAAAAAATTGTGAACTGAGCTAAACTAGCACAATAAACAAAATTTAAGTAGAACAAAAAGGAACAGTCAAGTTAAATTGGCTAAATGTCTTGTGACATGCCCTAAAGGTCTCTGGAGTTTGTTTCATGTGGAGATTGAATTCCAAAGGTAAGGGGCTGCTGCTGAGTAAAACCTATATGATGTTATTCAGAGCTTTAAAATTGTCACTGCATTTTTCCATCATACTGGATGTAAACAGGAGATTAGGCAGCTCAACTACCCCTGTTTTTTGATGCATTATAGTTCTCCTATGAGACTGAAAAGGTGATTGATTTATTTAGTAATTAAGGAAAATAATCTTACAGCTCGAACTAAGATAAATCTTTAAACTAGAAACTAGTGGAATATGGGTAGGATTGTGCTTTTAGGGACCTAACAGTCTGGATGATACCTCTGAAGAGGAGGGCAATTTTGGCTCAAGCTTTCAGCTGGGTAGGGATGGCAAGTACGAACCAATGCTTAGATACTGTAAGGATATATGGTCAGATGCTCCTGTCCTCTGAAATGCAATTTCAGAGTCACAGATAGCAAAACTGCATATTCTGCAACTGAACCAGTCCTATTTAGATTGAAATACTAGAGACTCAATATTTCTTCCAAGCTTGGTTGCTGTATTGTGTGAGCAGCCCATTGTCCCACTGCTGCATTCTAATCAGACCAGTCTGTCTGCATTTTCAGAGCCATAAGCCTCCAGCAGTGAGAAATATTTCTCTGAAATTAAATGAATTCAATTCAGTCTCTAGCAGCTGTCATTTGTCAAAATCTTGACAGTTCACAACTTGACATAAATACAGAATATCAATAAAAATGTATCTAGCAAATGGACCCTATCTACTTGACCATAAAACAAATGGAGAGTAAACTATTTGAGTATGAAGGTAGATGGAAAACAGTGCCCCAAGGACCTTCTTAAAATTAAAAAAACAAAAAGCTGGTTTCTGTGTAGTTTATAAGGAAACTAATTTCATGGTCATTCACTATTCAAAAATATATGTGGTTGCTTAGCCTCGGGGTACTTGGAAAAAAGGATTATATGATAAAGTGCTTGCACGTGTAAGCCCCAGGCATAAAGCTCCATATTAGTGGACTGCAGGTTACATGGTGATAAATCAGCAACTAGTATGGCAGGCTTCATCTACCTCAGGAAGGTCAACTGCAGTGTTGCTGTGATGCACTCTTCACACAGTGACTGTTCTTTTGTGGGATTTTTTAAAGTCGTTGTAGACTAAATCAGGTTTAATTAATTTAAAAAACCACCATCTGTACAAAGATTCTGTACCAGACTATTTAAATCACAGTTTAAAATATCATTTATTCACTGCTGCAGCCTTTGAGGCTTGGAAAGGTTTCAAAACCTGAATTTTGTAAAGGCTTTCACATTTTAAAGATGATGTTTCCAGTGAGATCAGTATTGTGGCAGGTAACAAATTTCTGTGCCAAGCCTTAATGCAAGTTGGGGGGCAGTGGATAAAAGTATTTTGTAACTCATAATGCTGAGAACATTGCCATGGTAGATTCCCCAGTATTTCAAGAAGATTTATTTAGATGAAAAAAATCAGTATGTGACATGATTGAAATCATGTGACATTGTTAAAAGTGGTGAAGCTTATTTTTAGTTGTGACTGAGCCACAGCAAGGCTCTGAATTGCTATAATTCTTGAAGCCACAGAATGATGGGGTTACTTTATTCAGAGACTAATTTCTTTTAAGGAAGTTACTATAATATTGATCACTTGTTCTATGCCTATGTTCTTTAGTCTATAGAAGACTCGATGGCACAGTTGAATGTTGTAATAACAACAGCCTCACAGACATTTGCTTTTCATATAGCAATAACTTGGACAGCCACTTGGTAAGTTCCTTAAACTTATAATTCTGTTTGGTAAATTTGAAAATATTTAAATTAAATTAGTAATATTTACCAGTATTTATTCAGTATGCCCAAGTGCTTAAGAATATATACAGTCTGTAACAAATGTGTGTGTATGTTATTCTCCCAGTTTACAGTTTAAAAAAACCCAATGTATTAGTTATTATTTTATCCCATGATCAGTCAGGGAGTCTCCGGAAGAACCAGAAAAAAATCTTATACCCCTCACTCCTTCAGAAAGAAGGACAGTTTTCCCATTTTCACCACTGGATGGGAATATTGGTTAGAAAAAAACCACCTAAATTGCTTATTTTAGTGCTTCAGTCTTTAAAGGCGAAGCCAGCAGTGCTGCTCGCTAGGTTAAACCTAAAACATGCAAGAGAAGGTTCTAGAGATTGCCCAGTTTCTCAAAATCAGGACCTCTATTTGATTCCTTCATCTTTTCTTGTAATATCATAGATTCGTAGAGTGGTTTGGGTTGGAAGGAACCTTAAAGATCACCTAGTGCCACCACCCCTGCCATGGGCAGGGACACATTCCACTAGACCAAGTTGTTCAGAGCCCCAACCAGCCTGGCCTTGAACACTTCCAAGGAGGGGGCATCCACTACTTCCTTGGGCAACCTGTTCCAGTGCCTTCACTTTCAAGACGTAGAATCATAGAATCATTTAGGTTGGAAAAGACCTTTAAGATCATTGACTCCAACCTGTATGTGGAAAATACAAAGTTTCTCAATAGGATTTTGAGTTGCTCTCTTCACAATAGAGAATTGTTTGTTTAAATACATGATCCATGTTGATAGCCATGTACTATTTCTTAACAGTTCTCTTTACAAGAAAAAGAGCACGAGTACCAACTGTGTAAACTTTTCTATACATACCAGTTTGTTATTGTTCTGACCTCTAGTGCTAAATACCTAGAGAAATGGAAATATGTCTGTTTCTACATCTGCTATGTTTACTGTTTCTACGATGGTAAACCTCCCACTTCAGTGTGTTTTTGTGGTATTTAACCACTAAAAATTGATAACAGACCAGCAGTTCCTTTCCAATACATCAGTGGCTGATAACATCCCGGAGTTCAGCAAGATTTGATAAATCACTACCCCACTGAGCTTTGACATTCCTAAGCTCATAACTGCTGCTTAGGAACAGAGAAGAAATGAAAGCATCCAGAAGCCTGTGACCTTCAAGTGTCCGTAGACTGGCTGTGAGTTTTTGAGCAATTATTTAAAATAGTCTTTGCAGTGCTATGCAGCACTATTTGAAAGTGTGCTCTCTCCCCCTGTTTAGAATTGAAAGAGCTTGTAGTGAGGTTAATGGAGAGTGTTGTAACACTCAGGCCATCTGTGTGAATGTAACTATCAGGCTAAGAAGCAAGAAAACCCTTTTTTTTTGAGTTATCTTCCTAAGGCAAATAGTGCACGAAGGACTTTCCTTGCTTATGTTTAAGAACAAAAGGAATATTTTCACTGAACTTTTATGAGAGACGAGGGGAAAAAACAATTTCCTGTTCCTTTCTGCTGTGAGGAGCAAGAAATATCTGGTCTTTCAGGCTGAAGAATGAAGGTGTTATAGGTAGGACTTGGGACACAGCACTTGTCCCAAGTTATAGGTAGGACTTGGGACACACACTACTATGTTGATGCAGGTTCTGTTTATTGGAAATCTCCGACTTATGTTTAGATGCCTTGATTTTTTGTTGTACATCTGTGTATCTTTTTTAAAATAGCTTTTATTTTGGTACATGTGCACACCCTCTCTTCCACATTCCACCAAAAATGGAATGAGAGGTCACATATGTATCTGGTAAGAGGTTCTGCAGGATTTAACAAACAAACCCAGATCTCAGCTCTTCATGGGCTGGTATTGTATCAGTGAGGCACCTTCTTTGCTTTAAAAAGGAAGAGATAGTACCTTTTATTCTGGTCTGTTGGAAAACACCTTTACATTTGATAATCATCTTAAATACCCTTTGCAGTATGCCTGCCTGCCAGCACGAAAAGTTGTTGAGACCAGCAAAGTTTGTCGAACCAACATGGACTGCCAGAAGGACTTTGTTCCAGGCTTTTGTGTGACTCCTTCTTTAGAGAACCAAACAAGGCTAATTAGGGTAAAACATCCACCCCATATGGACATGCTGTATGTAGGACACCCCATGCATCTCCAGTACACAGGTTGGTATTATTTATTAAAACAGCTTAACAACAAAGATTTCTAATATGGTTTATTTTGACTGGCTGCTTGAACAAGGTCTTGGAGCACTTGTCAGTTAACTTGTTTAATGCAGAATCCATTTCTTGTTACAGCCAGTGGAGAGACATGGACTACTCAGGCCTAAAATGAAATGTGCACAGTGCAATGAGTTATGAAGGTAATAGAAACCATATGTGATATGAGATGGTTGTTTTTTCAGAAAAATATGAAAGGACTATTTCTATAACAGATCTCACTAAGGTTAGTCATGGGAACCAGGCATCTGCATTTTCCTAACGTATAAACTTCTCCAAATGCTATTGTAAAACCTCTAGGGGATCTAGCTCTTAATACCTTGCCTGGAATATTAGCATGACTGCTTAAATCACACCTATTACTGTGACAGATTCCCATGTCTACTGAGCCACAAATACAACATATATTTTCCCCCAATGATTTTTTTTATTATTATTTATTTGAGTGCCCTAAATTAAATATCATAAAACAGTTTGGTTCCTTACTTTGAAATGGACTATGGCTCTCCTTTAGACAAGCTTACATCCTTGAGCCAGGTATACAAGTAAAAAGTAATTCTGCTTTTGGAGCAAGTATGGAAAGAATGAACAAACTTACCAGCATTCCTACTTAGTAGTTTGAGTGGCATGGTGAAAATTAGATTCATATGGGCTTTGAAAAGTATGAAGTGTTAAACTACTGTCCCTTCCTGTAAGGAATCTGTCTGTTCAGATATATCTCACAGGGGGATATTTTATTTCAGACATCTTGAAGTACCTCCTTAGCAAGGCATTGTATTTTTCTGAAGAAGCACTGGAATTAGGTATGAAATGGCTTGAGGAACAGTGATGAAATCTGAAAATTAGCATTCTGGCAGAAATATATTTCTAGATAATCTGTCCATCTTTATCTTTCTGTGCTGGGCATATTTTGATACTCCATGAGAAATTATTTATTTATACTTGTTTACACTATACCCTCATTTAAGCCTAAAATATGATCTCTTCACTTATTATTTCCACCCTCTTGACATTTAAGAGGAAACCAGTGTTCACCTATGTGATAGTAAGACAGTGTTATATATTTTATGACATCTATTCCAAATGCAGCAATGAATTTTAAGAATAGAGTTTGATAATTATTTTAAGTCCCCTTTCTTGGTCACTAACAATACAAACTGGAGGTACTCTGGAACAATTGATATTGTTCTCTTTTCCAATATGTTGGAACAATGGAAGTTTAATCTGTTTTCTACTGAGCAGTAGTTCTGCGAAACAGCTGAAGCTGTCAGTCTTTTAAAAGTCAAAATGTTATTGCATCTAGAAAGGTAGTTGTACTTAAAGAAGACATTGTTTGAAAATACAATTTACAGGGTTTTACAGGAATTTATTTACCCTGGAAATTGCACATCAAATGTGTTAATTTGAGAGGTAAAGGCTTTGCTGCACATGCAGCCTACGCTGTGTTCCCCCTGGGAGAACGCCAGAGCTAAAATTACAGTGTCCTAGCTTGGGCATCAGGTAGCCTGCTGTACCATCAGAGAGTTCCATGCCTTCCAATAAAAGAACTTCTAAATATTTAATTTTTAACTTTGCACTGCACAATACTGACTTGGGGCCAACGGGGTTGATTTTTTTCTTCCAAATGTGACTAATCAGATTGTGGTAACCATTCTTTTTTACAGTTAAGAAAAGAATTTCTTCCCTTACTGTGTGAATTTTGAAATAGGAATACATTTTAGTGAAATGCCTTATTCTTTAGTGGGATCCTTCTGCTTGCTAAAACCATTACTTAGTAGAGTGGTGCTACATTTAACACACAATCTGATATGGGAGTTGCACTAGTGTGTACTAGGACTATGTTTTCTAGAAATGTCACTAATGTTTGAAAAACATTCTAAGCTTATGCCTGTATTATTTTCTACTTAGGCTTGTAGTGTTGTCATGATAGCCCTGATTCACAAAGAAGCAGTAATTATTTCATATTTTCATTTGAAGTTTGCATCCAGACACAATGGTTTTTTTAATGTATATCCATATTAGCTACTTGTGAGAAATAGGCTATACAGCTTGCTACTATAAAATGTTTCTGTTTCCTCAGAGTAAAATATCCTAGCAAAAATATTTGGGTTGATATGGATGCTATATGTAGCTCTTGTTTTCAGCATTAAAAAAAAACACACTGTAAAGAATCATAATCCTAAATGAACTTATGTTGCTGGAGATTTGGCCAATATTAAACCAGAATGAATGGTTGGGAATGCATATTGTTTAGGATGGACATGTTGATGAATCTTTTTAATTAGCATTCTCTCTGTAAAAGGATCTAATGAAATCTGATCTAAATTCATACTGTGGATTTAATTCCTGGGGTATTACTTAAGACTTTTAGACTCTTCTTAGGCCAGTTATGGTTTAGAGGCTCTCCTAGTGTTGAGGTTGAAATGGAGGGACCTGTCATTATTGCCATGAAGCTTTGCAGTGTTTCTTCTTTTCTTTTGTATGGATTTTTTTTATTCCTTCTTATCTTTTCTGGTATTACAAAATCTTGGCTTCCTTCTCTGGTGACTAACATTCATGTTTGGAATTCACACTGCTTGAGGGAAGATCATATCCCTGAATGGTACTGTTATCTGCATTGCCCATCGGGAATCAAGACCTGCAAGATTTCCTTCATGAAAAGATGTGGAACTTACCTAGAAGATAATTTCCCTAAACTGAACCAGTCTCCTACTTACTTTGTGTCCAAATCTTCTAAAAAATGGCCCTTGCTAGCTTTCAGGGGTTTTTTGTGCAACAGCAGCTCTAATCCCTGATGAAGATCTGTCTGGTTTCTCTGTATTTCCATGCTTGTTTCCCCTTATTGCTGAGGATGATCCTTTTCTGCTTTCAACCCTTATTTAAAGGGTTACATACATAGTTCTCCTGGAGACTGTGCAGAAATACCTCCTGCAGTACTGCCCCTCTCCCCTGTAGCATACATGCCCTTTCCCCCACGAAGAGAGTTTGAAAAGCTCTTTGGTCAACGTAGTCTCCAAATCACTTCTAATTAAAATTGTGTCCGTTGTGCATTCTTCTCAATGTTTGCCAACACCATCTAGCATTAGCCAACAAAAGAAATGTTAATTCCAGGTCAAAGAATTGTTTAATTAGAGTGGGAAAACAATGACTGTTTTCTCTCACCCAGCCTCATTGCTGTTCACCTCTTCCCAGCAGCATCTTGTGAAGAGAAGCCCGGAGAACATAATTTCTGTAATTCTTTTGTTATTCCTCGAAGGACAGACTTGCTGGCTGCCATTAGGTTTGAACTATTACAGCAACTAAATTCACCTTACAGTGTCTAGAGCCCAGTCCAGCAACTTCCCGAGGAGTTTCTTTGTGTTTTGGAGATTGCTTCTGCAGCAAGGTTGGGAGTTTAGATCCATGTCTAGTGGCTGTCAGAGACAACAGATTTTGTTTTAACAAAGAGCGAAGGAGAGGCACAATGTGAGGTTCAGGGTGGTGACTTGTTATTGACCAGTAGTTGTCTGTCAAGAGGCAGTCAAGCTTTGAAATGACAGTATATTGAAGTGTGTGCTTTTGAAACCTTTGAATACACTGGCTGCCTCGGCCATTTTGTTATTTTGGCTCATGAACAAGAGGACTGATCAGATGTTCTGATACCAGCCTTCAGTTTGATGAGTTGTTTGCTTTGGATATCACTTGACTTGGATGCCGCTGACTTTCTGAGCTGGGTTGTATCCAGGATTTTTGTCTGTTATGTTCTTCACTCAGTAGTCCAACAGACTTCGTTATTTTCCCTCAGTTCCCCTGAATCAAAGGCCTTTCTTAAGCTAAGGTAAGAGAGAACATGACTTTAAAGCTGTCTTGGCACAGCTGCAGCAGTTTTGGTATTGGAAAGTTCTCTGCTTGTTGCCCTAACAAACCCATTCTTTTTTGGGAACTCCTTGCTATCCAGATCTCTCCACCCCATGGTGTGCTTGTTGGTTGGACTAATTATCACTTCTGACTCATCAGAAGGGCTTCTATTAACAGAAGAAAACGTTGTTATGTGACTGAGTGGATGAATTCTCTGCCTCGGGTGCCTTTGGAACTGCTTCCCCCTTGTTTTCATTCCAATGGCCTTGAATTGTTTATTGAACCTGAAGAAATCTGATCTCAGTCTTAACTAAAATATACTTAGCAGGATTTCTGGTATGTGAAGGACTAGTGCTAGGAGGTTTCCAGTGTTCTCTTAGCCTGTGGTTACAAAATTTCTCAAAGGGTGGGTTAAATTGTTCCTTTCCCAAGGGACCTTTGTATTGAGTGGTATTTGCCAATCTCCATAGATATGGGAGTTCTTATGGCTGTGACTTTTTCCCAGGTTAGAAGAGAAAATTCAGGCCATTATGGCTGGCCTCATGTCTCACCCAAAGCTGTTCTTTAGGGACAAAGTGAGTATTGTTGATATTATGCAAGCTCATTCTTAAGGTGATTTTCTAATTCTGCCTTAATTTACCTTAGTTACCTCTTCTTTCCGGGGATAAGACTCCACTATGCTATGAGTGGAGCCTTCTAGTAGGAAAGGTGTCTTTCTTCCAACCGTCACAGAACTAAGGCTTTCAAACAGTCTCTGAGGCTGGCACACTTGAGGCTGCTGTTTAATTGGAAAGACTGTATCAAGACTTTTTACAAGGCAACCCAGATGGAGCATCCTTGTGCTGACAGAGTACACTCTGGGAGGTCTCAAGCCACCTCAGTTTTCTTTGAGAAGTCTCTCATATACATTTGAAATGAAGTCAGCTGAAGCTTCACGTATACCTTCAAAGAAGTTACAGTCCTAAAGAAGTGTTTCAAGGTTACGTGGTGCCTGACACTGCAATTTTCCAGTCACTATTTATAGGACAGATGCTCAGTCCCACCTCCCAGGTTTTTAAGCTGCGCTAAGTTTCATTGTGGAGTCCCTTATGGTATCATCTGAAGACAGAAGAAGCTACTTAAGTGCCAGCTAACTGGTGTTAGGATGTGTAATACAGCTGTGCACCATCTCCTAGCCTTTGCTTTCTCAGAGTGACTCCAGAACTCTGCTCCCTATCTGACCTGCTCCTGTATGCCTCAGGTCAGGGGGATCTTCTGCAGGTACCGTGAGAAGAATTCTCTGGCTCTCTGAGAAAGCAGAGATGTGTGCACCCACAGTATGAATGTATACATATGGCCTGCATGTGTTGAAAGAGTCTGTTAACTATAATCTCTTTTTATATGTTTTTCTTTGAAATGAATTTAAATTGCCCAACATGGTCTTTATGACTACAGATGTCCAGCTGCCTCTGAAAACATCTATCTTAGATCTACTTTTACAGAAATCATGCTAATGATATTTTGTGGCGTGACTTTATTATGATAGTGACCATGTATAATAAAGAGTTAACAGCTGCACTCTTGAAAAAAAAATAAAAAGCAAAACTGTATTTAGATGGGTTATTCATCCTTACAGAAATGTCATTTCAGATCTGATTTTTCTGCAAAATGATAATCTCAAATTCATAATGTGGTGATGCTGGAATGACTCGTCATATTTTCTGTATCTTTATCTTTTCATTTCAGTAAGTCTCAGCAGTTTTGTACCACGACAAAACTTTCTAAGCATTGATCTGCCTGTGGTGATAGAGACATTTTGCAAGTATCCTTTGAAGTATGTTTGTTCTTTTAAGGCAAGAAGGGAACTGTTTAGAAGTCGGTGACCTAGCAAAATTTCAGTTGGATATCATTTTAGACAGGATGCTCTAAACATTATTGTAGAGTTTTGCCATCTTTATGCCATCTCTGCATTGATTATTCTCGATGTGCCAAGCTCAGAATGAAACCTCTCACTTCTGCGTGCTTTAACAGGATATTTTGGGCAGTGGGTTTTTTTTAACTCTTTCTTGAGGCTGAGTCTTAAGAGCTCTGGCGAGAAAGTCAAAGTAAGGCTGAATTTATGGCAGGACAAATGAGCTGTTATTGCTAGCTTTGCCATGTCAGGATGTTCTCCTTTTTGAGTCATTATACAGAACCAAGTAACAGGGTATGGCCGATTTTATTGTGTTTGGGTGTTTTTTTCTTCAACAGGAAAAAGGCAAGATGATAATTCAGTTAAAACTTGGTTAATCTAAGAACCCTTAGCCTTAGAAACGGAAATGTGTATGCATGGCTACAGAGAAATTAAACAAAGTAGTTCAGTGTAGTCCATAAAACTAAAGATGCTGTAAGCTCCCCTTTTCTGGGAACATCCTAAGGTTCATGCTGAGCCAGCTGCCTTCTGAGTCATAGCTCTTCTTGTCCAGCCATTGTAGGATGGAGGTAGGTATTACAGTTAGCAAGCCTTTACCAACAATAAAGATTATCTACCCTTTCCTCATTCTCACATGCACATGCACGTACAGAAATCCACCCAGCTTTTCTGGCTAACAGGTAAGTAGGAGAGAGAGGCCAGATTTCCAATTATAGTCTAGCCATTTACTTACTCCAGTGAGGGAGTGTTTAGGAAAATATTCCTAATTGTTATTTCATCCTTAGGTCATAGGTCTAAAATACCTTCTTACTTCAGGCATGGTGTCAGAGCAATAAGCTTCCTCCAAAACCACACAAAGCAAGGGAGGAAGATGGGCAGTATGAAGGGTGTTTTAACTGTCTCTGACTTTCATCCAAGTTGTGAAGAGTGCAGGTTGTTTAAGTATCTAAACCTAGTGCAAATTAATCCATAGAGGCAGTTCTCTGAACTAGTATGTTACGGTGTAAAACTCATTGTACTCATACAATTTCTATGAAACAGAATGGCAGCTAAAAATAATAACCCTCATATGTTTTTCTCTGCATGCTAGAAATAAAAAATGTTTTGTATTCTTTCATTTTTTTTACATGATGTTGGTTATTATTCGTGAACCTTAACTAATGTCAACCAGGTACCTAATTTCACTGTCAGGAGCACTGGCAGTTATAAATGCTGTACCCTGCTTTGCTTTGGATGGTCAGTGGATATTAAATTCATTCCTGGAAGCCACTCTGAGCTCCCTGATTGTAGAAAAACAAAACCGGGAGCTTGTTGGCTTTTTAATTTTGCTTGCTGGTAGTGCACTTTTGGCTGCCAATGTTGCACTGGGACTTTGGATGGTGACAGCACGATAGAACATTAGATACACTTCCATCAGTTCCCAAAGTACACAGAAATAATTAATCCATTGCCTTTTAAAACCTGTTCAGTACTGAAATTGAAATCCCCTTAAAATGACACTGAAAGAACAATAACTGATGGCTGCTGTTTTAATTTAAAACTGTACTATGTTGTGCCTATAGTCATGGAAAATATAATAGAAAGAAGCGGGAACCTTTTTATATACTCTTTAAACACTGTACCAATTTTGGAGAAATTGCATTGTAAAGTTTCAGAGAAAAAGTCTTCAGATCTCATTAATTTAGATCTCAAAATAAGGGACTTATTTGGTCTCAAGCATTTGTAAAGTGGGAGAAAAAACCACTTAGGTTTTATTCTATAATTTGAATAAGTTAAAAAATCTGTGTGTGCTCTGATAATTTCTCAGTCAGAACAGTCTTGAGTGTCTTGTTTTGGTTTTTTATTCTGGTATTCTGCCAAACTGGACTGTAAGAAGCCCTAAAGTCAGATCTCAAGATGGTGAAAAGCTAAGTAAACGCTCACCATGTGCTAATGAGGAGAAAGGCCATATGGGTTAGCATCTTTCCTTTTTAGCTGGCCAAAATGACTGGAAGCATCTTGTCCTCAGGATGGGGATGAGAAGTGCTAACGTCTGTTAAGAACGAGGCATGTGGGAGGAGAACAAAGCCCACACGTCTGCATTTCTTACACATTCAGTTGTATATGATCATACGCAGCTAAAGACTTCTTCAAGGCAATATTTGCCAGCAATAGCTATGAGATAAGTGAAATTTAGTTTGAGTGCTGAAGTATGCTGTGCACAATTATTTGTGATAAGTAATGTTTGTGTTGTTCTACTCAGAGGAGAATTCCATATTATACCTGTTTACAGTTAAAGTGAAACCTGTTGTTTTTATGGTGTCCATCTTCTGATGCTATGCATGTAATACGTACAGTAATTCACTGATGGTTTTCTGTCGTTCAAAGGGTTGTTCTCCTTTGCTAGGATTCATTCTATTCAAAGATAGCTAACAAAGATGTTTAGCTGAAGCTGGGTTTGGATCAGAATTGTTTAGAGGAAGAATATGATTGTGAATTGAACTATGTAAACATTTGGCTTTGCTTTCTAAAATGAATACAGCCCTTATCCTCATTCTGAAATGAACAGTGGAAGTACAGTCAGTGTTTTGCTGACTTAAATATGTCTGGCATCCTTTGAAGGTCTATAAGTCTGTAATATTTTTTACCCAATAGGATTATATATTGACTGTCATGTCTTCCTGTGATATGTTGCCTAGTTTATATGGACTGGGTACAGTCAGAGCCTTGCCTCAATATAGGCTGGTACTTAAAAGGAAAAAAAAAATAAATCTCCACTTTGGAAATAGGAATATTTCTGAAATTAAATACCCTACAACTTCTGAATCATCCAGTCCTCCCCATAGGAGCTGCTGCAGCTGAGTTCTTTTACAGAAACAGCCTTTCCATCAGGAACTGAAGTGGAAGCTGAGCTCATGGATAGTGGCCTGCAGGGAGCTCTGAAGCTTTCGTGTCCAGCTAAACTAGAGTCTCTTGGCACTAGAGGTAAAAGCCTGGGGAATTTTAAAAGTGGGCTTCAGCCCAATTCCTGGTGCTGCTGCATGGTTTTGTAACGACGATGTTTGCATTTGCTCACTGATGTGTTACTGTATTTTTGCACAGTGGCCTTTGCACTTAAGATACATTATTTTCTTAAGAGGATGCAAGCAGTAACGAGAGACCATGTTTGTTTATTTGTTGTGTTAGTCCAGTGCAGTCACAGGCTGAGTGGGCCTCTAGAAGTTCACCTCTGTGGGGTGGCAAGCCCGTGACTGTCCCTTTCAATCATTTCAACCCAGGCATGTCAACACAGATCCTGGTAAGTGTCTGTAAATCCTCCAGTCAATCCAGCATGAGTCGGTCCCTTTGAGGGCTGTTAGAAGTCACACAGAATGCAAGAAAGGAAAGAACTATCAGAGACTGCCAGCAAGCTTCTCTTTCATCCAGAGAGATCCTGGAAGTCTAACTCATCACCACTGCTGGAAACACATAGAGGTTTCAGGACAGCAGTTCTGATGGGCCACTCACTGCCATCTCTCCATGGACTGGAGGAATAGGAACAACCTGGTTCTTGCACAAAGCCTGGCTTTTTTTTTCCACTTATGTGGCTGTTTACTAATCTGAACTCTTCCCTTCAGTGGCTTTGTGCCCCTTCCCTCTGTCTCTGTGTCTTGTCCAGTCTGCAGTGCACAAAATGAATTTGCACTTAGGAGTTTTCATGCAATTGAGTAAGATGGTGTATTTAGTTTTTTAACTGTCTGCTATTTATGTATCAGAGTTGCAGTGCTGTCTTATTATCTAAAGCAGCAACAAATGCATCATGGTAATTTCAAAAATATTCTGTGAAAAAACCATTTCTGGTTTGATACTTTATATATTCATGTTGACTATAACAGCTTAGGACAATCTTCTAGCATAGTGCCTCTTCAGGAGATGTAAAAACCCCAGTTTCTGAATTAACATACACAAGTTACATCTGCTAGAATGAGGCTGGCAGGCTGTTCCTGGTTCTTTAGTGTGCTACCAAAACATGATGTTTTATCAAAGGAAACTAAATCTGCTTTGTTTTATTTTACACCATCACTGAAATCCACAGTTAACCTCAGTAGGACTTCAGTCTGTGTTTAACCTCATTATCAAAAATCAGTTGTATTTTTAGCACTACAGGGTAAAGACCCTGGTTATTTTATATGGGAGAGGCAGTACTACAAGTGTCTATAAACAGGGAATGGGTCCATTTCTCCATGTGCTGGAATTCTACTGAATAAGGGTTGATTTATGTATGTACAAATGCTTTGAATCAAGACTTTAAGCAAACAGGGTATGAAGGGATTTTGCTGGGATTTTGGTTTTTGTTTTGCAAGAGAGAACACAGGACACAGAATTTTGTGTGTGTGTGTTGGATTTTTACTCTGGAGTATTTGCAAATTATGTTTTTTTTTATTTCTATTTCTGTTTTTGTAAACATTGAAAGGAAGCCTTTCCTTAAAATGAAATCTTTCCACTTGTTATTCTGATTAGCTGCTCAGAATGTAGCAATTCTTTAGTACAGAATCCACCAATATAATGTTAGGGCATATTGACTGGAGTATAAAAGAGAACACTCTTAAAGATTGGATGGATATTTATGCATATACTATGCATTTTAAATCTGTATCAGATGGAAAAAGTAATGTCTAACATTGGGAAATGTTAGACCCAGCTTTTACTTGAAAATTGCTAGAAGAATTCCATCGTTATAATCACTCATTGTTCTGATTTGGTTTTTATGAGAATTGCATTTTTAGAAGAATTTTCATGAGAATATCAGCAAAGACTTCCACACAATGTTCTGGTAATGCATGATATTACATGAAAATGGCTAACTTCTTAGCATGTGGGCTGTTACATGCTCTTTGGTAGCTTAGGAAATTAAAACCAGCTTGCCTTCATACCAGTTAAATGAAAGAAACTTCACTACAAAAAGTAGAGACAAACTTGCAGATTGGTCAGCCCAGATTTATGAGCCATAGTGGAAAAAACCTGTTAACTCATCCTTTTTATTTAGAATGAACCAACCAACTGTACTGACAGTTATTTGCTTCAGTGGTGATGATTCTGCATCTGTGTGTTTGTGTACATGCATATAACAGATACTTCCACAGCCACAGTCTCTGTTGCTGCTGCTTTAGGGATAACTTAAAGCAGTCTTCCATATGCTGCAGTGTAGGCTGCTGCTTTTTTTTTTTTCTTTCTTCTTTTCCTTCTTTCTATGAATTCCATGGCTTTCTCTGGATTTTAAATCTGCAACTGTTTTTCTCCCCTAACTGATCTAACTCCTTTATTAACAGAAGACAAGTGATGGACATAATGTAACCCCAGCTGCATGAGTTTTGTTGGGCTGATGTTTAAACCAGTATCTTGCTTTCTGTGAAGCCTTAGCTACAAGCATCGTAAACAGATTATTTTTTTTTCAGGGCAACTAAAAGAGATCAACCTTAGAATCCATCACTTTCTAAATGCTGCTATTTGTGCTGTTCTGAATGGTAACTGGGATGATTGAAACTGTGTAGAGTATGCTGAAGAAATCGTGCTCTCAGGACAGACCTCCCCACGACACTTAGGGTGGTTCAGCTTTCTTGAAATACAGAAATATTTTTGTTGTGTTCAAAACATCAACGATGCAACTTTTCCCAACAGTTTCCTACCCATTTTACACAACAGCAAAGGGTGACCTGTAGCAAGTATTTTAAAAATAAATTCTGTATGTCTTCTTTCAGAGAGATCTGGATATTATTTATGAAGGATGAAGAAGGGTTAAAACGTTTTACATAGCCTAGTCTGTATTTAATTGTTTTTAAGAGATAGGATTAAACTCTAGAAGTAAATAGTTATTTGTAAAATATATATTGTATACACCTGCACTGAGACCAATTGCCACGACCAGTCTTGCCTCAGCTTTGTTCTTGTGACCTTGTGAGTAAGGAAGCTGAATCTAACTCAGGTAAGATCCAATATCAGCAGCTATTTTATAACCTCTCTATCCTAAATGTCATGTAACACTATGTGTAGCTTAGTTAGTTAACGTGGCTGAGTTACCTGGGGTACATTAGCCTCTATTAATGCACCATCTGGGAAGCATTGTACTAGGAACTGCCAGAAAACAGCAGCTCTCTGACTCTGTGTTGCTCCTTGGATGACTCCACTAGGATCATGTGAAAAGCAGATGGCAGTGACTAAGGGCAGTGAAGAACCTCAGTTGATGGCAGCTTTATGAAACCTTCACGCTGCTGACCCAGTGTGAAAGAACAGGAACAAAGAGCAGGATATGACACTGCAATTCCATTCATTCCGTTCACATTGACATGAAACATGAAAAGAACTTGTAATTACCATTTCAGAGCATATAGATATGTTTTCTAGCCCTTCAGTGAATCATTCAGTGACTGGTAATCAAAGTTTTGTAAAAGAAAACAGAACTTTGTCATTCTTTTGGTAACTGTGTGCTGAATAAGTGGTACGGGTGGTTGGAGCTTATTCAGTAAAACGGGCTTGGGTATTTCTCACCTCTGGATGTTCATCTTGGGTTGGTGTTTGCAGCATCATAGTGTAATTGACCTTCACTTGATACCATTTTGAGTTTGGAGGCTATTTTCAGGCCATCGTTGGAGAAAGCTCGTTTCTTCCTTCCCAAGTTGTTTGTTAATATTTTAAATTCCTCTTTTCCTTACATAACTTTGCTTTTAGATTTCATATGCTCAGATGATCTTATCTGAAGCCTGTCAATGGAATATGTATTGTTCTGAAATCCACTGTGGGGTGGTTTTCCTCTCCATAGCCTTATTTTTCACACTGACTCACAGCTGTGGAATGTTAGATTTCTAGACCCTTTGTTTCCACTATGCATTGTTCATGATCATGTTTTGTTGGGTGTTTTTTTTATAAAAAAAAAGGAAAAAAAGAGAAAGCTTCATTTTGAAAATGTCAGCTAACAAATATATGGAACACTTTGAATAATGTACTGTGGTTTTGTTTTGCTATTTTTTCTCTATTGATGATAAACCAAACAATAAGTATTGTTTTCTATGTATGATAAATGTATCCTGCAAATAAATTCATTGTTCGATTGTTAATGTGCTCAAATCTGTTTTTAAAAGTAAGGTAAGAGTGACATCATTTTTTTTCAGCAATTACCAGTCACTCTCATATTCTCATACTCTTTGTATGTAATTTGTATTCTGTCTCTGGGTACTGGCAAGGTACCACAAGGTACTACTGTCCTTCTCAGTAGAGTAGATACCTTATCCACCTCCTAAAATCAGTAATAACTATGACTTCACTTTCCCTTATTCACCAGCTTATTGCAGGAATTGTTTGAGTTGTAATAGAAGCACATCCAGACAACTATACTTAGAAGTAAGCCAGCTTCATTTTAATATAACCAAGGTTATATTCTAGATCTTATAGCAGCAAATGCCTTTCTCTTGGCTTAGTTCTAAGTTTTTCTCTTACAGAGTTACAGACCTACTTTTAACTTGGTTTGGAGTGAAACCTTTGACACAGTCAAGGTAAGTGAAACCACTTCTCTGGGTGTTAAGGCCAGTCCTGTGTGAAGATCTTCAAAAGATATTAAGGTGATGTTATGTATCCCAACCTTTGATTTGTATATACAGCCCAGCCCAGAGCTGGGCACATACCCTGGCTAGTTCTGAACAAATATGGTATCTGGGGCTGCACGGTGTAGCCAGGTTGTTTAGCTTTATTTGACAATGCAGCTTTATTGCCCTGTTTCTTGAGCAAGCTCATCTAGAGTTAGACAGGTTATTTGTACTGAGAACTAAATTGTCCTTTGTTGCTTATTGCATAAGCTGTTACTTTATACAAGCAGAGCTGCTTCACCAAGCATGGCTTTGTTCCCAGATAAAAGATGGCCATGAGAAACAGGCACAAAGCACAGATCGGACACATTGGGAGGATTTCCCAGATAGGTCCCTATGCAATTTTCTGAATACTTGCATGAGGAGATGGCTTATTTTTTTTTTTCTTATGTTAAAGGTAGAGACAGTAGTTTTATTTTTTTTTTCTGAAGCATTTAAGCTTCTAGGAGGGTGCCGAGGTATTTCAGTTGATTTTGAAACTATTATCCATGTGTTCTGTAGTCTACAATAAAAGCAGTGATGTCTTAATGTCATCTTGAGGAATGTTGCCTTAATAACACTTCTGGGATAAGTTTTTAAAAGAAATACTGTATCTCTGAGTCTTAACTGCTGGTAGCTTTATAAAGGAATCTTAATATAATTCTGGCTGATCACACCAGCTTGAATCACCAAGCAGAAACATTCCTAAACATCTTTAGTGGATCTGTATGCATTGAACTCAATTACTTCAATCCTTTGAAAGATTTTTATGAGCTTTTCATGTGAACTACCTAATGAATTGCCATTTAAGGTTTGATTCTGATTTTATGATGGTAAGCTGGAAGCATCCACAACATTCATGAGGTCTAAGCAGCGATCACACAGACTTCTGCTAACTTTTTTCCCTTTGTAACCCTTTTTTAATCTCAGAAAGATGTGGTTGTGGCATTTACTTTGATGTTTTTAAGGCTCCAGTGTTGAAATAGAACTGAATGTTCTTACCAGTTATTTATCTTATTCTCTACATTTCTTATTCATTCTACCTCTTTCTAGTTCTTTGCAAATACAGTAGTGGCTGAATGCTCTGTAACTGCTGCTTCTGACAGTCTTGGAAACACACGGGTGTGCATCCTTTTTCATTTCCCCTGAAAGGAACCTTGCAAACAAAAAAGAAATACTTTTTTCTCTCTCTCTTCTTATAGTTAAATGTCATCCTTTCAACTTGCTATCTTATTATGAACCTCTCTGTATCTTTTTCCCTTTCACAGCTTTTTGAGGGTCTCTATTATACTTTTTAAGGTGTAAACTCCTCTAAGACCTACTGAATTTAATTCAGTTACCCACAGAGGCACCTGGTGTGGTCTGAGATATCCTAAGGTGTTCTTAGGTTAATAAGCTGACTTGGAACAAAGTTTTGAAACTCATCCCCTACTTATCTCCTTTTGTTTCCTGTTGGTTTAGGTCTTAGGGTTTCTAAGACCTATGCATGGGGCTGACAGATGTGAGTGAGGCCCTACAGGAGATCAAAGGCATTCTGGACCAGCAGCTGGATGTGGATAGGAGGGCTACCTGAGGGTGTTTTGTATCCCACCAGATATGTGGGCAACAAATCAAGCCAGACTGAGTCCTTTTCTTTCCTTGCATTTCTTTTCTTTTTGACTTGTGAATTAAAGTGGAATACGAGGCTTTTTTAATGAGTTTTATTTGACATAAAAATACATCTAGGCTTTTCTGGTTTTGCATGAGAGTGCTACATAGGCTGGTTTATAAAAGTTAGGCTAGCAGAATACATGCATTCTTCTCCTGCTCTGGACGATAGTCTGGAAGCAGCAGAACTAAGTATTGCTACCTTATTTATAGCAAGAAAAAGGAATGCTTATTTTATAAGCAAAATGCCATCTGTCTCCAGATGTGGAGTGGTGGTAGCAGCAGTGTCCAGATTTACAGGAAGCGATGAAGAGGCACCAGGTGGAGACAAGGCTGTGTGAGGGGACTGGGATCATCTTGGCCAACTGCCACAATTGTGTACTTGACTCTTTTTGCTTGCAGGAGAAAAGAAGTGGTGAGAGTTACAGTTAAGAATGGGGTAAAAATCGGGGAAGGGATGCAACAGAGAGAGGTGGTTTGTTCCTTTATGGAAACTATGTGTCAGAAAGAAAACATGCATGCTTTACACGTGGAGATAAAAGTGCTGTTTTATAATTCCACAATAAGCATTTTTACTAGGTTAGGATATTTTTTTTTCCTTGAAACATTTATAGAGCTAACCTGCAAATAAAGCTAACAGACTTCCATCATTGGTGGAAATATCCCAGGTAGTAGGATCAGGGAGGCAACAAAAGCCTGGCCTAGGTAGCAGTTCAGGACAATTAGACCTCGGAGCTGTGTCCCTCTCCCTGTTGAAGTATTGGGCCTGATCTTACTTTCAGTTAGTCTGGATACAAAGCCTGAACTTTGCTCCTGTTTCCACATTCCCTCTTCAGCACAAGTTGACCTCACAGATGCAATAATTAAGAAAAATTAATCAATCCATTTTTATAATATTTTGCCCCTTGGCTTTGTTTTCATTCCTGCAGCTATTTGAAGAACTAGAGAAATTAAGCCAAACCACCTGTATCTCTGTCATCGCTGCAAAATCAACAAAGCCAGATTATCAACGTGCGTTACAAACCACAAATTCCTGGGTACTTACCACTGGTTATGCCAACAAACCTTCTTTTTTCCACTGTGAATGTTTACAACTCCAATAGATGGTTGAGTTTATTCCCTGGCAGCACTTGCAACGCTCCTTGTGCTGCAGCACTGAAGGAAAAAATGGGCAAAACTTGTACAGTATCCTTTGAACATCCAGCCAAAATTCACTGTTTCATTTACTGGACAAGTGCAGATAAATTAGTATTTTGTCATGTATGAAGACCCTGGTTATTTTTCCAGCATTTATCTTCAGAGTTACTCCTAAGGAGAGCACTTCAGCAGGTAACTTAGCTGGCCTCTGCATCCCACTTTAACTGCAATTAAATGTAACTGAACCAGAAGTTATTGCTGAAAGAGTGCTGCAAACTTTAGCATAATATCAAGCACTATTTTTGCATAAACATGCAGAAACCTGTTATTCACTTCAGCTTTACCTAAGTGGTAACTGTACAATTGTTTTATCCTTTATTTTTTATCTTGACATGAAAATACCAAAAGCAGTTCTGAAAAAAAAATAAATCATTTACATTTAAGATTTTCATTTACAGGGTTACTTAGAGGAGTTCACTTTTAGCAAGTGCAAATGATGATGTAAAAATTAAACTGTGTCATTTATCAATGTGATAATATTCTCACATATGTGATTCTTCTGTTCATTTTTCATGCTTTGTACCACGTCAAACACAATGCAGATGATTTGTGTGAGCTTTTATAGCTCTACAGTGTTGCTGAAGACATTAAGGGTGCAGCCAAACAAGGAGTTCAAATTTGGTGAACTTAGTTCATCATACCAACAAGGAAAAAAACTTGAGGTTTTTTTTGTAGCTGATTGAGGAGTCATGAAACCAAAGTTGTCATACTCTGATGTAAAAATATCAAAAAGAATCCAGAAAATGAATGGTTGTGTGGGCTTAAAAAATGTTATTTTTTTATTATTAATTACAAATAAGTAAGTAAACTTGAAAAAATGGCCCTTAAATGAAGGCACTCTGCAAGATAAAAGGGTGCTTTGAAATGCAAAATAAACCTCTTTTCTTCTGCCATGGATTTGTGCATACACACAGATGCTAATTTGAGTTGCACTTGGTTAACTTCCGTTGACCTGAACTATCCTCAGTTTAGATAAAAATTCTGATTGTTAGTGGCCTTAGAAAGCTGTGCAGTATATAGGCTGTAGCTGCAATGAAGGAAGGTGAAATGGCATTGTCAGATCTATAAATCAGAGCTTGCAGTGAAAAAAGTGGTTCAGCAGCTTCATAGGGTCCTAGGATGTGAGAGCAGCCAGCAGGACAGGCAGCCTCCTGCGCTGCACCTTCCCGGAGTCATCGGCAGCACTCCAGCTGGGCCAGCCTCAGAAAGGGACCCACAGAGGGACTTAAGCCAGTGGAGCTCACTAAGCTCTACAGTTAGGACCTTGCTTACCTAGAGGTCAACAGGCCTCCAGAACTAGGTCAGGTTTTTACTCCAAACAGCCCTGAAGTCTTCTGCACATGCCCAGCCCTGGGGTCTGGCAATGACGCATGCCATTCTCCTTGCCCAAGAGGCTCAGTCCAGCACTTGGTTTTAGCATGGAAGTTTGAAATCCAGCATCCTCCAGAATGCAGCAGGGGTCAGTTCTGTCTTTGGAAATGCCCTGCGCATGGGTGGGAGCTGGATATAGTCCGTGGGAAACCCTCTGGATACCATCCAATGCCTCTTTAGTGAACAGACTTTTATTATAATACTATAGATGAATTCAAAAGCTTGGCAAGGATCTACCTACAAACTCCAGGACAGAGGCACAATGGTTCTAGAAATTGTGCCTTTTGGTTACTGGGGGATTTTAATCTTTGTGGTATTTGTTTTTGGAGCTGAAGGAGTTTGGTATCCACAGCCATTAATATCATGCAGTGGTCTGTGTGGGGATGCTTCCTCTACAGATGTGTGCAAACTGTGTAAGAATGAGGTGTTTTTCTTACTGGAGAGGAATGTCAAAGAGATAGTGTCAATTTTAAGCTCTGGGGAAAAAAAGTTCCTATTATTTTAAAGAATGCAAGTGCTTTAATATTTGAATAGCTGTTCTGCATTTCTACAGAATTTGCTGAAATACTTTTTCTATGTTTAAAAACCCCATAAATGTAACTTTGTTCACAGCCTAGGAAGTGTACAGCTTTGGCCGTGGGACCTTACGAACAAAGGAGCTTTGAAAGGGGCTTCTCCCTCTTCAACTGCTTCAAATGTTTGACCTTGATGTATCATGAGAAGAAACTGGAGTAAGCTTGTTGCTGATAAAACAGTTCTGTTCTCCAGCCATGCAGGAAGTCATCTGTCTTAAGAACAGCTTAAATTATTAGTCAGTCGGTCATCTGAAATTAGAAATTTCTGATGGTGCATCCCCAGCTTTGAAATGCTGTCCTATGAAATCCAACAATGCAGTGAGACAATTAGACCTGGTAACAGGAAATTGTAGGTCTAAATTAAATAGAGTCCATGAAATAAGCCCTGAATATGACATTCCCATCAAAACAGAGGCAAATTATGCATGAGCAATAAGGCTGTTACCAGTATGAAAATATAAAGGGCTCCTTTCTTCCATCATTCACCACAGATGTGATCAGGCTACACTGACATCAGTGGGAAATATCCTGCCCCTATATGGAACAGAATATCAAGTATTACATTAACAGCAGAATAAGGTCACAAAGTATAAAGAACAGTGACAGACCCGGACCTACCAAGGTAGGAAAACAGTTTCCTTGCCCCAGTTTCTTCAATCTATAGATTGAAGCAAGGGATTTCCCTTGTTAACACATTTTGCAAAGCTCTGTACTTGTGTAGTGTAAGACATAGGCCTATTTTTCTAGGCATATCTTGTAAAGGTTATTTTGTCTTGAAGCAGGAGTATGTGGCAATCAAATGGAATTTCAAAGTTTTCCCTGCTCTGGACTGTAGCAAGCTTTCAGGGCTGCTGGTTGATGGAATAGGGTGCTGCCTCATAACAGGGAGGAATTCAGGGACTCAACCCCACCTAGCTTGAGTCACTTGCTTTAGGCATTTGGATAGTCATCTTTTCCTCTCTTTACAGTCCATAAAGAAGGAGATACCACCCCAGATTGCCATCTGAGGAGCGATCATGCTGCAGGGATGCTTCTCACCCAACATAACTATACACACAGCCTAGGTCCACAGCCATGCTGGAGAAGGAACATTGATAAATATGAGCACCTAGACAGGCAGTATACAGTGTAACAGGATAAACCAGCACCCCACAAAATCATTAAGTAACTTGTTACACTGCCTTATTTCTTCTTTCCTTGGTCCATAGCATGTTAATGAATAAAAAGCTTTGCCAGTAAGGGCACTGACCATAGTGTTACATTATCAATTTCTTCGTATTTTTGAAGTAAAAATTACAATAAAATGAATCACAAATGTAGACAATAGCACTTAAAAGTATTGATGCTAAAGACAGTGGTTTAGAAATCAACACAAGCTAGGAGAGGCTGAGAAATAAGCCAAAGATATGCTTAAAGGCAGGGATTCTCATCATGTGGCCCCTTTCTACGTACCATACTGCACATTTCTGCTGTAGTTGTAAATAATTACACTTTTACCTACAGAATTCTTCACTACCCTTTTCTCTGTCTTTCTGTCAAGATCAAGACCGAAGGTTGGAAAGCCAGTTAGAAATACAGCTTCTCTGTCAGAGCTGATTCCCACATTCATTACCAGTTCGACACTGAACTCACAACCTGGATTTCTTCTATCTCCTGCCTTTCCCAGCACCTCTCCCATCTCCTCATCTTGACATCACCTTCTCACTCACAAATCCAGAACCACTTTGCAGAGTTATTAGTATCTGTCTGCCTTTCTTTTGTCAGTAAAAACATGGGGTTTAAATTAAACAGTGAGAATTTCTCAGCAAGCCATTCCTACGCAGTCAGGAAGAAGGAAAGGAGGAGGAAGATGGTTTACTCTTGATATAGCTGAGGACTTAACTAGCAAATGTATCTGTCAACCTTTCCATTCTTTACATCTCTTTATAAAAAATGACTGTGGTGATAAGATTGAGACTGTCTATAGAATGTGGCTCCCTACCTAATGATGTTCAGTTTACCAACTGTGATATCTATCCAAAAGGCTGCACTTCTGGCTGGGATTATTAGTAGTTTATACCTACCAGGTTATATACTTTCATACGATCCATTGCTTAATGCTTTATCCCCCTTGAGGTCATAGTGATGTTAGGGTAAAACCTGGATTCGTGTTGAAGGGATATTTGCTTTAGGAAGAAAGAGGATTTTAGAGTGACTACGCATTCTACGCATCATATAAAGATGTGGCTGAGATTCTGTAAAGTGACTCCTGCATCTGGGCATGTTTTTAAGATTCCCATTCTAAAGGATTTACTTCTCCAATTCAAGAAAGCAGAAAAATAAGTCTTTTAAAAAGGAGCCAACATGCACACCAGAAACATTGCTTACTACACATTAATGTTTGTGGGTTTATCTGTGAATGTTTGTGGTTTACTTCTCACTGGAAGAAAAAAAAGAAAAAGGTTGGAAAAATTGAAGGCAGTTGCCAGTAAGGGCACTGACCCTCCTGTTACATACACACTAGTTTCCTGGACAACTGAAACTATATCAGCCTGTTTTAGCACCCTTGAAACAGTTTCCACTTCACAGTAAAGTCTGCAATACAACTGTCATCAAAATTGGCAGCACCTTAATTGCAATGCCAAGTAACTACAGTAGATGCTGAGCAAATCTCCACGTCTGCCCTGGCTTGGTTTAGCTTCCAGGAGAAGCAGGGAGATAGTCCAAGTCACAGAATATTTCCGCCTTTAACAAACTGGACTAAGTTTTATAAGGTCTGAATTAAGCTCTCAGCTCAGCCACTGTAAAATAGGAGCAATAATGATTTGATGTTTTGCTGATCCCTTTTATTTTCAGTCTTGGGATCGTAAATTTTCTCAGTGCAGTGGTGTGAGGATATAGCTCAGGTTGGGGAGAGGGGGGAGGCTGCAGCTATTGATAAAAAGATGATTTGAGAGTGCTGTGCATTGAAAAGACAGGCTTCCAGAAAAGAGACACTAGCTCTTAAACATGATCTCTGGCACACAGTCCAAACCCAAACAGCAGTATGGATGCGTTCTGAAAACTGCTTCAGTCAAGAAGTCGGCAACAAGTGCAGGCAGAGCAAGAAAAAGAGGTTGTAAACAGCAGAGAAGTCAGAAACTGATGGAGTGAATGAACATCATACAAAGACTCAGAGCAGAAGGGGGTGCAAATGACTAGTATCAAATGTAGTATCAAATGGAATAAAGTGTGGCTTAGAAAAAGAAGAGGAAAGGAAGAAAGATGTGAGACAAACAGTGCTTCATTCAGAACAGGTTGAACAAGCTGATAGAGGGGAAATAATTGGGAAAGCAATAATGAAGGAGGCCTCCAGTCAAGGAAGACATTAATTGATGATCACACAAAAGAAAGAAGAGAGAATGGAACTAAGACATCCCGTTCAGAGGTAGAATGGGAGAGATGACTGGGGCTTGAAACTGCAGAAGGGATGCTAGGATTAAGGAAAGGTCATATAGATAGAAACATAGAAGTGTCTGGGTTGGAAGGGACCTCTGGAGGTCATCCAGTCCAACCCCCTGCTGAGAGCAGGGACATCCTCACCTAGAGCAG
>JANHFX010006611.1:0-28092 GCA_027560015.1 Chloroceryle amazona
GAGATTTGCAAGGAAAGCTATAAAATCAATTCACCTTATCAGACTGTAAGATGTTCTAGATAGTTTACATAACTGAAGCATTACAATTTTAGACCATCAAATTTCCTAACAAAGATACTGATTTGATACTAGTTAAACCTCTTATAAACTTTGTAATCTATACTTATCTTCTACCCAGTATTTTTTCCAGTGGTAATTTATAGCTGTAAATATTTTTTTTTTTCAGTTTTCCTTCTAAACAAATCTTTGCTATGTGTGCTATGAAAAAGTACGTAAAAGATTTATATTCCTCATATTTCCTGTACATAGTTTTGAAGGTTATTTTAAATTTTGGGGGGTGTTAGTGCGGTTTGGCCTAACAGCATAATTCAGAGCTAATTTGTGAAAATATACTTTTATGAAAGGGAAATTCCCTGACATTTCAGCATCACTATGGTGGTATGGATGAGTTTATGAGAAACATGACTCTTACTCCCTGCAAAAAGTATTTTTGCCCTTAAATTCCCAGGGTGAGTGTATGTTATTTAACAGATAGAAAAGTGTAAAAGGCTTTCAGAACAGGAGTAGTCAGACATGTTCTGTACTGAGAAAAACTTCTGGGCTGAGGAATGCAGGAGAAAATGAAGACCTGTCAGTCAACGCTGGACTGCCACCTGCTGCTCACAGGGATGGGAGCTGCTGGGCCTGGGCTCTTGCTATCCCTGTCCTTCCAAATTAATAGAAGTCAGCAAAAGAACTTGCCCATTTACTTAATTGTTCATAACTATGGGACTGTATCATACAAGTTATTATATTTCTTAGCAATGTAATGATATAAAATGAGAAATTTTGTTAAGATTAAATTGTATCTTTAAATTAGAGATCTTAAATGTTCATTAAAAAATTACCTTCATATAACATGTAATTGTGTTTTTCTAAAAGAAAATATGTATATTCTGACTTTGCCAACCCTGTAGAAGTTCATTTAATTAACTGTTTCTAAACAATTCTTTTGAAGAAATATTTGTGGGTATGATTTTACTTGGCATTAGTTGTCTCAAATTGTTTTCTACAAAAATTAACAAGCTAAATCCTGTATATATTCAAGATGCTTCCACGGGTACATCAAATCTTATTTCACATAAGCTGTGGCTCACATTTTTTAACTTCAGTCACTTTGGCAAGGCAGCTGGGCTCTTTCCATGGTCTTCAGAACGAGACACTAATCCTACCTGAGATTGGTGTCCTAGGACAGAAGGAAGATGAAATCAACTATAGAAATAGTAATTTCTCCCCATTGACTATAGCCCTAGAAGTTACAGCAGACAAGGGAAGTTAATGAGAGAAATTTCACTTACAATATCTTGTTTGGAAAATTCTACTTTTTCCGCTTGAAAACCATATCTCAGCTATAAGCCATGGCTGGTTGGTACTGTATATTAATTTTCAGCATATTTCCCTCCATGCTGTGAAATAATCATTTAATAAAGCTTTCAGAGGCAGTGTGAACCTCAGTAATATAGCTTTAATAGAGCTGTTTCCTGGGAACTTAAATCAAGGCTTAGGCCCAATGCCAGTATTAACGTAAAGACCTCCATAGGCAGCCTTGTCCCTTGTGTAGGTATTAGATGATCTGAACCAGTTTTAGTATTTTTCTTGGTGGGAATGTTGACAGTAGTCCTCAGTGCAGACCTCTGCCAGAGAAAAAAACAACGTCTCAGATATATAAAAAATGACAGATATTTTCCACTGCTGAAATCCATATTTTATGACCCGGTCCCAAACCTTAAAAGAAATTATGAAAGCATAATGTATTAATTACTTGCAATATTTTAAAAGGAATTATTTTTTCATATACTGTCACCATTAGATTTTGGGCAATTTATCTTTGAAATCTACATATGCACAGTAAAATGTATCCAAAACTAGTTCACAATAGTTCACTCTTGAAAGAAAAGTTTAGTAGCCACACAATGAGCAGAATGAATGGTTACTACAGTCTCTCCTGACAAAATATGTCAGGGGCACAATATGGCTTTGTCCATCAGCTTTAAGTAATCTTCTAGCTCTGCTCCTGTTGTTGCTTAATAGTTATGAAAATTTTGTACATTTATGGAGCATGTTTTAACCCAGGAAATACTGAAGTGGTTTTGTAAATTATAACCTTGGTAAACTTTTTAGCCCTTGTTACCAAGAGTGTAAAACTTGGAAGCAGTTTCAAACAAGACAAATGTAATATCTGATTATGACATCTTGGAAGACTGTACAATTAGAGGATTAGAGGTGCAGGACTGTCCCATATTTGACAGCCCATCAATTAACAAATACTTTAATGACACTTTAATCAATGACAAAGACATTTTAAAAATCGCTATGACTTCACTGTTCTTTCAAATCTTGGGGAAAAAAATTGCTAATCTCAATCTTTGATTTCCCTTTTGGCAGCTTCTGCAAGTGAGCTGGAAAGTGTGTGTTAAAAAGGAATAGCTCAACTGAAACAAATTCCTCTTGCTTTTGTCTACGAGTGAACTGCACTGTGAAAGGACATGAAATGTGAATGCACTGCCTAAGAGGTTTACAGTAAAAGATAAGGTACAGTCTGAGGTGAGCTATTAACATCTCCATTCTACAGCAAATACGCAGAATGGTAAAAGGTTGTTGTTCATAGAAAACCAAAAACAAAACCAAAAACAAGTAAAACAAACCTTTACTGGTTTTTTAAAGGTTCTCTGTAGATACCTACATTTGTCATGGGAGTTGTCCTCATAGCCTTGTTAAGAGCTGTTATTAGAGCTGCATGAAGAAATTGCTAGTTATTCTGGTGTATGAAGTTATGTGCAAGAAAAGTATGTGAGAAGGGGCAACACCCTTATATGCAGTAGTGAGGGTATTAATTAATATATTCTGATTCAAAAATGATGCTTTACTTTAGCTGAAGAAATTTTTTTTTTTAACATTTATGCTGATTTGTGTTCATTTATGGATCAAACTTTCAAGTAGATGAGTTTTATGTAGTCAAATTTGTATGAAACACTGTATGTTTACAGTTGTGCATGTAATTATTACACATGGGGTCCTGGATAGGAGCTTATTCCAAAGTCCATGCAAGTTAATGGTAAAGTAATCCACATCGATTTCACTGGATGCTAGGTCAGGCCTTATGTGTGGATATAGATAATTGCCAACTGGAATTTGAACATATAAACATTTAGGTAACTGTTATTTCATCTTTATTTACGTAGGCTTCTGGACTGGACTCCTGAAAATATTGAAAATGAGACTTTCTGAACATGTTCATGTTGTGGTAGGCAAAAAAAAAGAGCTATGTTGTTTATCCTAGTTAATTTCCTAAGTGCTGGCACCTTCTTTGGTGTAAAATATGAACTGAATGATCTCTGCAGGTCTTTGCAGCCTGTCTTCTAGTATTTTAATTGTATAGATGTAAGACTAACTGATTAGTATCATTGAAAAGATTTAAAATATACTTTCTGACTTATGATGGTGAAATTTGATACATTTATCTCTTTTTTACGTATTTGGATGGCAAAATATCCCTAAATTCACTAATTTCACTAAGCAGTTTAAGGAAGAGGTTGCAAAGTTTACAAATGGGTTTCTGTAGCAAATTTTTATGCCTACACTGTAATGTACCATAAAGTATGATTACGGATGGAGTCCTTATACTGGGAGAATTTTAGGATCACAGAGTAGACATTGTTGTCATTTACCCTCAGTTGAATCCTTCGACTTTAAAGAACTCAGTGTAAATTTAAAGTGTTGTGCTTGAGATGAGAATACAGACCACAGGCTGATATTTCTTGAAACTCACATATGATTTTGGTTAAAGTGATTGAATCCCAGGAATCTATTAAAAGGTACATATATAATATTCCTTCACTGAGATGGACATGGAAATTGAACCAAAAAAACTATTCAGAACAAGACTGTTGTATTGTTTTCTTTTACAAATGTAGAAGGCAGCTTTGATTGCTTATATTTTGTGGGATCTACATGAAAGCACCAGGTAGATACAGGACTGAGAATTTCTGTTTCATCACCATTCAGAAAATGGTGAGAAAGTCTCCTGAAAGAGGTCCAACAATCACTCTGTGAAATAGCATCAGGACATGGACAAAAAGAACTCAGACTAGATAGAAAAATTAACTTCCTAACCTGAGGGAAAGTTCCTTCCACTAGAACAGTGTGTGACTCAAGACCAGAGTTGGGATTGATCTCACCTAATATTGGAGATATATATCTGAATGAATTACCTCGATATTTTTGGGAGTCCATGGAGAGAAATAGATGCATTTTGGTGCAATTTATCTGATCTATTTTGGAGAAATTGCGCCTCAGAGGTGACTGCTGCTCTCACTAACTATGAACTGTGAGAGTTTTTATTTCATCATTTGTTTGTGTTTTCAATGGCCAGATGGATTTGCAACCTAAACACTTTTTTTTCTCATTTATGGAAGGGATCTGTGTTTTATTTTAAAATAAGTATAAGAACCATGTGCCAGAAAGCTGCTACTCTGGTGCTTTTAGTGTGATTAGAAGAGCAGTAGGTCATCTTCCCTGTCTCTGTACTACTAAATGGTTAGTTGTATTTCCCATATACATTACATCTTCCGGGGACTTTCTTTAGTCAGATTAGCTAAGAAAGGCCAGTATTGTATATATAACATCTTGATTGTGCACCCCCCTGGAGAAAGAGTCTTGGAGAACAATTCTTGGCAGAAAGTATGGCAGGAATTTAAAATAAAAATATTTCCTTTTCTTACATTTAGCTTCATATTTTAAATTTTCCACAGGAGAAATTTTCTGACTAATTTTGATGGCAAATATATTTCAATGAATTTGTTACAGCATTCTACCTTGCATCTCAATCCCAAGGAGAAAAATGGTATGTGTTGTAATTCAGTCCTAAATAACCACAATGAATGAAACTTGAAGCCTGATTCATACATTAAAAAGTCCCAAATTCAGCCAACATGAATGATTTTACTGTAAACATTGATTGTTTTGTATACTCATTTTGTTCAAGAAAAACAAATCATATAAATAATGCTGAATATACTTGCTCAAAACTGTTTTGAAGGAAAAAGCAAGTCATTCTTTAAATAACTTTAAATAACTATTATTTCTCTCAGAAAGTCTAGTCTCCCTGTTTTACCACCTCAGAAGAACAGCAGGATATGAATGTTACCTACATGCTCATGATTTTTGAGTGCTGCTTCTGGTTGACATTGCTTCCCTGATACTGCCTGCTCTCATCTACATTCTTCCTGGTGCATCAGCCCATGTTTTGCTATAAACACTTTTCAGGATGGAGTTCTTTAGAGGCCCTGTGCTATTCAAGTCAATGGGTCTTTTTAGTTCAAACACTGCACTTTCTGTTCATCAATAAAGTCTCTACCCTGCTTTGGCACTGAATTGGTGGGTGATGATAGAACTACAAATTTCACTGGTCTCAGTGAGGAAGGAAAAAGGTTGCTCTATAGTACAAGAACGAAAGACACACTGGAAATATAAAAAAGACATACTCCAAGAAATACAGGGGCCAGTGAGAACATAACCATGGGTTTCAATTTATTTTCAGTATGTCTCAGGCAGATAACATAAGATAAATGCTAACTAGTGCAGGTTTTATTGTAATAAACATGTATTCTAATATAAAGAACATAAAAGTAAAAAATATGTATCATTGCCTGAGTTTGCTATCATTTTATTTGCTTTAGGTTGACTGCACAATTGCCCTCTTCCTTTATAGCTGACTTGTAATCACTAATGCGTGTATATTTCAAACAGAACTGAAGTACATATCAAATCTAGTTACACACGGGATCCAAAAGCCCATATAGTACTTTGACCATGAGGTTAGGGTTTGTGGGAACTTTCTATAGCCAAAGAAGTACGCAAGCAAACAATTGTTCAAAAAAGCCTTTGAATAAAAATGCTAGAGATAATGCTTTAAATTATTAAATAGTTTGAGGTTTGGGTTGTTTTTTTTTCTGTGATAGATCTATTCTTTTTGATGTTAGTTATAACATACATTCCATCGATCTGTCTCCCCAATGACCCACTGAAGTTTGGTGGTATATCTATTAAAATGTTGCTTAAGTTCATTCACCTTGGTTTTTTTCTACACTAAATTATCCTTTCACAAATTATCACTTGTTGAGAAGCAGGGGAAAAATACTACTCTGTGTGTGAGGAATATTTTCCACTGGTCTTGAGAAAGCAATTAAGGAATGTTGCATTTATTCCTCCAAAGCCAATGTTTACCTTTCTGAATATTTCTGATTATTTATTCCCTCTCAACTCATAGTATTTTTCAAGTTTTGCTTATTGCTTTAAAAGCAATTCTTTGCCTGTTTATCACTTGCAGTGAATGTTAGATTATACATGAGATTGAGACAAATCACTGAAAAACAGAGAGGAAAAATCTGAATCTTTGCAATATCTTTCACTTTTTCACACTATGCCACCTATGTTTTTGAAGGAATAGTTATGGGAAAAATACACCTATGAAACTATATACTGTTTTAAAAGTTAAAGTTTTATGAACTGGTTTTTACTGACATCAGTTGTATAGTCTCGAATACATTTTTATAATCATCAGTGGAAAATGAATGCAATATTTGTTACAGTTTGATTGTAGGTTGTGCTGTAGTAGGCCATAAACCTCCAAATCTCTTATGGTAAAAATTTTTAAAATTCAAAAAACATACGAATTATTTAATTTTGCATTGGTTACTCCAAACACACAACCACTTTCTCTTGCTATGTAATATTCAGACAGATGTTTGCATACTGTACTCAGATTTATACAAGGTGAGAATGTTTATTGTATTACAAAAGAAAAATCCCATTGCAGGTTAATTGAAACTGGAAATATTTTAAAGATTCATTGCATGAAAATGAACTTCCACTGTAATTTAGGCAATGAACATTTGCATTTTAAATTATATTTATGTAGGTATGATTAACTGTTCTGTAAAATCTTTTTTTGGACAGCTGTATTGCAATAGAAAATTATTATAAAGCTTTAGTGACAGGCTGCATATAGTAGATATTTCTTAGAAATTATGATTATTAAGAAAAAAACTCCAAACATAAAATGCATATGTAAGAAACCTTTAGAATTATAAGCACTGTATTAACTAAATTCTGGAAATTCAAAGTCTCAAACATTTCTATAACTCATCCTATTCAAACCTAATACAGCACAATGCAATTTTTACAGTGCCCTTTGTGCTAGTATCCTGGAGCACTTTAAAATGAATAAAGTTAAAATTAGCAATGTAGCACTCAATTTCCTAAAGGAGTTACTTTAGAAAAACTAAGTAAAATCAATGTCTTAAATGTTTGGATTTAAAACCCTGCCTATTGAAGCTCCTTTTTTTTCAAGTGGCAAAATATTCCAAATCTCCTGAACAAAATGTCTGAAGGCTCTATAGGTTTAGGATATCAAAAAAGTATCAGCTATCAATCTCTGAGTGCATACTGATAGGCATGGAAAGTATATGTAATGGCTAGGTAGAGCTATACAGCAGCCTCTGCATCACATAATAAGCTAGTAGTTTATTTGCATTTCTATAATACATTTCACCTGAAGATCTCAAAAGCTGTCCCTCTGTTAATTTCAGCAGAACAATGTAAACCACTTACAAAATAGAGCAGTGAACTGCAGTAGTATGCTGAAAAAAAGGAGTTTTGTATAAGCAGCAGGAGAGGTGCAACCCTCCAATAGACCATGGGGTCAATTGCACATCAGGTGGCATCACTTGTGTAATGGGACTATTCGTAAGTGATTTTATTGAATAGATGTTCTGAAGGTGATTACTGCCGGTCCTGTATTTACATATGCAACCAACATTGTCTAGAAAGAGAATCTTCTAGGAAGTCAGCAACTGCAGGTGTAACAGCAAGCAGTATAGAAGCAATGGCTGTGTTATCTTCTCTGTCTTGAAAAAGCCTGTAAATGTGTACCAGAATCCCTAGATGGAAAAAGGGAATCCACAGTAGTATGAAATACGGATAAGCAAGAAGAACTATTGCTATTCTGCTAACCAGCTTGATAATATCAAAAGAAGCAAAATTATTTTCAAACTCAGGATAAAACTGAAGTTACATTTTGAATTACAGAAAAATTATTATAATGCATTTTGATACTGTTTGGGAGACATGAAACTGGAATATGTGTCACATACACATGACAGGAACTTACAAGCAGCTCATGGTGCTCAGGATGAGAAATCTGTTCATGAATGTGTCCTGAAAGCAGGGCTGTGGTTATTCTTAGTCTTGATCGACCACGGCTGCACAGGAAAGTAATGATCTACAGTGGATGTCCATTAGCACGATTCATTCCGTCACCTATGTCATAAGCAACATGGGAGCAAGATGCAGTGTGTGTAGTCACCTGATGCTTCTATTTGTAGCCATAGTCTGCCTTATTTTTATATCCACTTTTGAGTTTCCATTCCCTTTTCTTCCCTATTGTTACAATTCACTCTATAACAAACTACTAACCTCCTTCCTTGTCTAGCTACCTCTAATTTCCATTATGCCCCAGTAAGCTAATCATTCACCACTAGGGCCAACAGATCTCGTTTTAGCAGACGGTCAAACTAGATGACTTCTGGAGCTTCCTTCCAACCTGCAGGGTTTTTGTCATTCTATAATTAATGCTGAGTTGGGTCACCTTTTTCTTTATATGATTTCTGCTTTAATTAAGTGTTGTAATTGAGGCCAAGGTGCTGCTTAGTTACCATTTGAAAGTCTTGCTATCATTGCCCTCCATTTCTTTAAATAATCTATTTCTGAACTCAGTGAGTAAATAACTGCTATTTGTATAAACTTGCAGCTTTATGGGTGTATCCACATCTTTCTTTCTCTCTCTAGTGATACCTCCACTGATTTCATCCACGATAATATGAACTGCCAGAAAGACATTTGTGCTGGCTCTGCATAGAGCTGTGGCTAAGAAGGATGCAGCTGTTTTGAACAGTGATGTTTTCTGAAACCTCTGAGACCAGGATTGGTTTGGGAATCTCTATAATCTGTAAAACTTTTCTCTGTTTCTTTTAAGAAAAGAGGAAAGACTGCTTCCACTAGTGATCTTCCCCAATATTACTTCCCCTGCTCTACTGATGCTTTTTTTGTTTTGTTTTTCTAAAAATCTTTTATAATCTGACAAAAACAGCCTATTGACATGACAGATTTTGTATAGTGGGAAATACTGTATAGGCAGGGATTACACAAATAATCTGTATTGTAAATGTGATTTTAAATACCTATTTCTGCTTTCATAGAAAAACCTTCCTTCACTTGCTGGATGATGAAAGACCACTAAATTGTCATCAGACTGAAAAAGGGAGATATGAAAACCTCTGCTGATGGATCTTTTTCAGGGAGGTGGCAGGTGGGCATGGAAGGGGAAAGGAGTGAGACAAAGATATTCCAGGTGTGGAGAAAGGAGTTGTCTTTATGTTGGAAAGAAATGGTGTGTCAGAACATGTCATGTGTCAGGAGGACTGACAAAATGCATTGGTGCTGTGAAAGCTACAGATCTAGAAATTATTATCTACAGGTGTTTAGTGTAACAAGGGACTGTGATGAACCCTTGGGTTGCTGAAGTTCATAGCAGTCTTGCTGCTTGCTGCTGTTTGTCTCAAGATTTCCATACATTTCTATGATACCAGAAGATGTTTGAAACTTCATTTCTTTTATCATATTCTGAGTGACCAGAAGAGAACCCGGTGAAATAGCCAACAGCGAAGTAGCTACCTCCATGGAAAGAAGAGGATTTTAAAACGAGGCATTTATTAGATGACACAAGCAGAAAGAAGCAGAGGGAAAGTACAGTGTCCTTCCTCTATGTTTTCCTTGTGCAGCTGTGCTCTACAAGAGGGTGGCCTGGAAAAGGAAGGAGCAAACATAGTCAAAGCTCTGTTACAAATGGAGTCTCTAATGAATATCTAGTTCCGTATCGCTAGCCTTTCCTCTCCAAGGGTGTTTTGGTGCTGTGGTTTTCTTTGCAGTTTCTATACTAGGCTAAAGTAACACAGAAGTTAGCTTATAAGTTTCTGCTACGTCTAGCAGAAGCAAACATATTAACTTAACAAGAAAATAAACACGGGCACTTTAAAAATTTCATTCCAACCAGGGATTCCAAATCTTGTTGTAACTTTTTAGGCTTTTTCCTGTTCTCTATATCTGTACTGTGACATCTTTACAATGCAAACCCTCTGTCACCTGTTCTATATGATTAGTGTTCTAGGTGATTTTCAGTGTCAGGTTGTGCAGATTTGAGCTCACCAGAAGAGGTTATTTAAACTTCTCCATATAGGCAATGATGCAGACTACTCTTAGGAAAAAAGACTGAGATGCGAAAAGTTATGAATATTTTCAGGCAAGCAGGCTTTCAAAGCTGATGTATTTGCTGCCAGGAAGAATTTTCTGACATTGTCATAAGGTCTTTTCTTCCTGATTCTTAGGCTTTCTATGTTGCTTGTTACTTCTTTGCATAGTTCATCCTTTTTTTTTTTTTTTTTTTTCTGAATCATTCATAAAACAGCCATCATGTTTGCGTGGTATGGTTGGCCACACATGTTCCCATCTTTGGAAGGGGTACCCATATCTTTTGCCCTTGTATGGAACGTCGAGGTAATGCAGTGTGAAAATATAGGGGAAAACTCAGTCATCACCCTTGTTGACATTGATGGGATTTAAGACATACTTAACATTTAGCATAGGCTTTATAGTTTCCAGAGTGAAGAAAACAAGGGACAAAATCAAGAAAATAATTTCTAATTCTAAATGCCATAAACAATTAAACAACTGTTTTCCAAGAAACAAGGACTAGATAATTAATTCTTTGCCAAGGTTTTGTGTGCTTGCTAGGAATGAAGAGATTGAAAAATGATGGTAGAAAACAAGAAGTACTTGACAGATGCTTTTTGAGTGATAATATTAGATATAGTATGTGTGAGATGGTATATTGCTCAGAGATGTTTACTGAACTACCAGGTATTCCTTTGGCTATAGGCAAATACAGATCAATGGCAACTAACAGAAAAGGAGTAGGGATAATATTTTTTTCTCTCTGGTTCTTCTAAAATAAATCTCTTTAAATTTGTGACACAGTTGGTCATGTGCATCCCATTATGGCGTTACATCACCTGTTTTTATGTAGCCTGCTGGTAACATCACTTTGCATTATACATTTAAAGAAATATCACTTCTTTTCACGTAGGGTAGAAGACAGTAATCAACTGACAAGTATTCTCCCACTATCCATGAGAAGAAGCCAAGTATCAGATCTAATACTTTCCACCCCCAACAAATAATTTTCTGTAAATGCTTGTGCGTGACAGAATGCCAGCAGATAGTGGGTATTTCACAGCTGGTGACTTTCTTATTGTTTAACTGTGATGTCTGCATCTTATCAGTCTGTACAAATTATTTAGCAACTACCATATTATTTATAGGTATGAATTGCACAAATTAATCTCATAAATAATTCCTTTTTTTTTTTTGCTGTGAATTAACATACTACCACAGTTAAAAATCCATTTTTTTGAAAGAATATCAATTGCTATGGGCATATTTTGCTTGATTTTTCAAGTCAATGGGTTTTGAAAAACATAGATCTCAGTGAAAAGAATAAGAAGGCTTTCTTCTTGAACTTTACACACACTCAGCAGAAGCTTTCAGATTGTGAAAAGTACCACCATGGTCTTTAATAAGAATTATGTCATGTTCATGCATTTACAGGAAGAGCAAAAACATTGGATCTCATCCTAACAGCATGGCAGTCCATCATGATGTGACATCAGTTTGTAAACAAAAAACTTACATGAATAATGATCCTTTTTTATAACTGAAACCAAAAAATAATAACATTCTTTTTCTTTCCACAGTAAGACATAAAAATGTCATTGTGGACCTAACAGAAAGACAGTCGCAAGTTTGTTTGCTAGTAGACTCCTAGGGAGCTGAACACAAAAATCCAATAAATAATTAGCTCTCCTGTGACAGGCTTCTGAATTACTGTGATACATTAATTGGACAAAATTAGCATGAATTAAGGCAAATAAGTATAACATGTAATTTATTACTTACTAAGCATGGTGCTGCAGTGGAAGCCTCAGATTTCCCTTAAGATTGCTTTAACAGCTATAATGCATTCCTTAATTTACTCTGTGGAAAATCAATTTTTTCAGAGTTCATTAAGCACCAATATGTTACAATGCAACTCCCTAGAGCATAGAACCACAATACGTTATGCAAATTCATACCAGCATGTTACCAATATGTAAATAGCAATAATACTATTGTCAGCTTCCTATTGATAGCCATGCTGAAAAGGATAATACTTAAAACTTCTTTAACTCTTTTGACTTGTTTCTGATATTAACCAGTACTGCTTTTAAATGACATTTCTTAGGAGAGATGTTATTTTAAACATTCTTTTTCCTTTATGGTTCCTTAATGAGACTGTTCTGAAGTCTCTGTTTTCAAAGAAGTGGCACATAAAGCTTTCTTACGTGATCGTAAGCATCAGTCTTTTCACAATGAAAACTCAATATTTCCAGTTGGTGCATAAATGGACAATTATGACTGATAGTTGTGGATGTATCATACAAGAAATGAAAGAGAAAGCATTTTTAAACTGCAGGCTCTATGCATAAATTTATTTAAGTCTTTTTCTTCCTTCTCTCAGCATTAAAAAAAATTAAAATGAAATGATACATTGCATTAATTCTAGCCAATCAAATGTGAGTCACTGGAACTAGCATTAAGAGAATGAAGTCCCAGACTGTTCGATATTCACCTAATCATATGACAGACTCCAAAGCTATCACAATAACTGCCTCCGGAGCTCTCTGGGGAGACAGATGTCACCAGTGGAAGGATGATTTCCATGTCTTGGCACTCTGCAATTGTCAAACTGAGGGAGGGAGGGAGAAGGAGAGGAGAATTCTGCTAGCAAGGAAGCATCCTTTGTGGAAGGAGGAGCCACATCTCACTCCTGTCATTCTCCCTTTTATCAGATTTGTTTTGAATAAAACCCTTTCTGGCTAAATCACACTCTGAGAAGCAAGGAATGGCATTGCCCTAAATTATAAATGCCTGCACTTAAGTCCACACTTTGGCCCTGATCTTTAACTATCATTAAAGGCAGAAGTTCAGAAGAGTTGGCTTGGAGGGTTTGGACCTGTGAGGGTTGGGTTGTTTTTTTTAATACATATAATGGGTTTAATGTTCCTTTGACTTATGGTGAGACTGGAAAAAAGCAAGGCATTTGGTCATTACCTTTTCAGTGTCAAATGAAACAGCAATTGTTAAACCTATTGAGCTTTCAACTATTGCAGACTTTAGCTCAGAGAATATGTTTGCAGCTTTGCTGTTGTTGTTGTTTAGGTTTAATGAAGCATAACAGTTTTAATATGCTAGGGCATCCTTGTGTGTGCCAACAGCAAAGTCCATGTAACGTGGGCCTTGTATGTCATTTTGTTTACCACCGTGTTTTTAATGTTTCTTACTATAAATCCAGGAAATACTGTGCTACAGATAAGTAATATTGTGTCATAAATGCCCACTGGTAAAATATATTCAGGACTTTACACAGTCCAGTATCTCCTACCCTGTGACTATGACACTCCACACCTTTCAAGTAAAGTCAAAATGGTGACTGATGGTCTCTAAGCTCCTGACTGTTGAAGAGCACTATCAAAATCTTCAGAAGACAGTTAAAGCAAAACCAGTGCATCCTAAATGTTTTCAGTGTATATGGAATCTGGAACCATTTTTACAATAAATATATATTTGAACCCTGAGCTTATGTTATAAACTCACTCTGCAAATTCAGATTCACTGCAGACTTAAAACTCACCCCTTGACATTCTCAACCATTCAATCTATTGCAACACCTGTACTTGATGCTATAGTTGTGTGCTTGTGGAGACTGGATCCCTCTGGAATTGAATCAGGCACTTACGGACTCTAGCCCTCTAAAGAAAGAAGGAATATGGAGTAATTTGAAAATATTTACCTTTTGTTTATGTTAATGACAACTTTAAATTGGGAACAGGGAGCAATATCTGTCTCCAACTATGCAGGTCTTATATACAACAGACATTTTGAATTTTTGTTTTCAAATTCCTTTTGAAATAGTATCATATATACTCTGTTTAAAAATCCTTTTCAAATACCTTTATATACCAAAGTGAGTATGCATTTTCAAAATTAGATTAGTGGATTTGTATTTTCTATGGGCCATTAAATAGTATGCTTAAAACCAATCCTTCAGAGACCCTTAAAGAATCTGGAATGGGTATGAAAGGTAGAAAAGCTTTGGAAATTCTATTACCCTTATTGCCCATGTAAACTGAGTAGCAGAGAACACATGCAGAGAAACTTTGTGTCCCATATATGCCACATGTATATATCAATTTCACTTCCTTTTCAACAGAGATGGTGTACAGTATTGTAAGACAGTGACAAAAAAAAAAGAAGCTCAGTGAAGCAAAATCCATGGTTAAAAAAGAATACAAGAAATGGATGCTTTTTTTTTCTAATCTGAAAAAATGTGAGGTTTTGTTTTTCTTTAAAAACAAAAACCTGCTAAATGCACAGGGCACATATGTTTACAGATAGTGTGAGAAAGAGCAGCAGCTGCAGCACTTGCTGGCTATGAGTCAGACCAAGTTACAGTGACAGAAGTGGGAGAGTTTAAACCTCTGAGGGCTTTTCTTGCCTTGGTGCTGTACTCCACCACTTGTTTAAAGTCTCCCAGAGGCCTGCCCTGACTCACTACCATGTGTTATGGATTGGAGCGGTAATGTTTGTGACATCTTCTTAGTGGGTTTGGACGTTCGTTGTCTTAACACATTGCATAGGGGCGGCAGCAGCTCAAAAATAATGTGTGTCAAGGATTATTACTGCTGTACTGGCTACGAATCTGTGTAGAGTCTTCCACATTTTACTTAAAGTGCCACCATTCACGCTGGAAATGCTTCTGTCAAAACCGGCTCTCAGGCGTCACAGTGTTTTCTTATTCTGTTCATTCTTCTCGACTACCTCCACATTCTTGCCTAGAGTATACAGTGTAGGCGTTTTTGTTGCCTTCGCATTGTTTATCAATTGAAAATTTTAATAACAATATAATGTGCTGATAGCATAATGCAATTTTATGTAATTTTAGAAAGTTCTAGCAACAGAATACTATGAATTTCTAATGCAATCAAATTAATTTTTCAGAAGAATTTGTCCAATTCTATAGGCATTAACATGTGAGGTGTTGGTTTCTATCATCACTTATGACTGAACATATAAAAAAAGTGTCAGTTTGGCTAATTTTCTAATAATATACATTTCTTTCTGTCATCTTCCATCTTGCAGAGTACTGAAATCTACAAGAACGGTCATTAATTGAGTAAAAGGAAGCTTCCAAGATATCTTTATCTATCCACTGGTTGTTCCATAAATGTATTTTTTTAAATGCTACAAATAGCTAGAGACTGGACTCCACCTATCTATCCAGTGGTGGACTTAACCTATCTCCATCTATCCATAGATCTCAAAGTTAGACTCTCAATTGTCTGTTGTCTTTTGACTTCAAGATGTTTGTCCTTTTGACGACACAGTGGCCCAATCTGGAAAAAAAGTTTAGAGAGGATCTTCTTACTAGGGTCTTTTACTCTTGCCTCATTGCTCTTTTTACTCCTACCATCAAACCTCTAGTTTGATCAAACCTCTAGTTTGATGGTAGGGCACTTTTATTGGATATGGCATTTTGGGGACCAAATCTCCTTAAGCTGAGGAAAAGCTGGAATACAGGTATCTCTTCTCTGAGTGCTCTGGTACCCAGGATATTTTGCAGAAAGCCCATGTTTAATTTTGCATCAGGCCTTAGGAGACAGCTCTGGGGCTGGGACACGAGGGCAAAGCCATACCTGAACTTTTGCAGGGGGCTTAAGTTCAGACACAGCCCTGTTTCTAGCTATCTCTAGCCAAGCTTGGGCCTTTTTGACCTCTCTTCAAAATAGTTGATTGTAGAGCATGTTGATGCAAGATTAACACATTTTGCATCTCCGGGTTGGGGTCAGGTTCCTGCTTTTCATAACACTTAAAGTGTTGTAGTCTTACCCTTAAGTCACTGCCATCTGGATGAATCCAGCTCTTATTGGTTACATAGCAGCTCTGTCAAGAAAATACCAAAATACCAAAATACTTGCTTTTCACATAATACTAATTTGTCACTTCTCTTGTCAAACCCTGATATTTAATAGCTGGCTATAGTGATAGCAAATTTGACAGAACTGTGCCAGGAATTTATTCAGTGCATGGCTTCATGTGGAAATCAAAAGAAAAGTATGGGGTGAAACACCCCTATTGTCTGTAGAAGGTCTGATTCTTTACTCCCTGTTGGAATTACAGGTCATTATTTTCCTGCTTTCTTTTAGCATTGAGAGAATAGTGACACATACCTGAATTTATTCTTTAACTTTCAATCACATTCTCTCCAAATGTAAAAATTCCCTTCTGGTCTTTGTTGTTACTAAAATTGCTATAACATGTCTGTCCATATGTGTGCCTTATGGTTCCTCACTTAACCTGCATCTCTAAAACTGGCTTGCTAATACATGTTTGTGTTAAGAGATAAATGTCACCTCCATTCTTCCCAACAAAGTCAAAACCAGTGAGAGACAAGGCAAACAATTCAAATGCTACTGAACAGTAGGGGAAGTTGGCTACCCACGGGTACAGCAGGGTAATTATCTATCTGCCCACAATCTGTCCACAGCTGGAAATTGAGTTAATTTTATTTACTCTTCCAAAGAGAAATTGAAACCCCAAGAACAGAAGAATCTCATAAACCTCTCCAAATAATTAAAGTTAAGATCCTGCTTCAGAGTCCTTTGCCATTATTATGCAGTATACTGTTCTGCATCTAACTCATTAGGTCATGACCATTTACATTTGCAAGAGAAATAACCCATGTCCAAAGGCATCAGTCCAGTGGCCCTCACTTCTCTCTGAAACCTCTCTTTTTCTTGCAGAACTCCACCTAAAAATATTTCCATAGAGTTAAGTAAGTGGGATAAAAGTATTAAAAAAATCTTGTGATGGTGGTTGCATTTAGGGAAGTGTTTGTCTGGTACTTTTGGAGAGAAAATATTTTTTGACTCAGAATATTTCAGATGCCTCATCGTAGGTGTCAAGTGCCATTTGGTACTTACTAAGGTATTCTAGTTGGCTTCACAAGGTTGTAAGACTTCTGTGGGTCCTGTGTCATATCTGTGACATATATATGTCACAGATATTCTAACTCATTGTCAGTATTTCGGTTACTGAAGTTAACTTTAGTGTTATGTTTCATTTGTCTGTTTTCTGCCTGTGCATACTGAAAAGATTCATCAGATGAGCTAAGCAAAATGAAAGGATCTTCCTTATCATTCTAGTACATGTACTTGTCATGCTGTAATATTCTTTTTCACAGTGAGGGTAACAGAACACTGGTACAGGCTGCCCAGGGAGGTTGTGGAGTCTCCTTCTCTGGAGACATTCAAAACCCACCTGGATGCATTCCTGTGTGACCTGATCTAGGTGATCCTGCTCTGGAAGGGGGCTTGGACTAGATGATCTTTTGAGGTCCCTTCCAACTCCAAACATTCTGTGATTCTGTGATTCTCTAAGCTTCATTTGGCTTCATCCTCCAATATTTTCACATCTCCCTTAAGCCTATGTAATTTGCTTCTATTAAGCTATTGTCAACATATATTTGTCCATTTTACCTGTTATACTGATGAATTCAGCCTTCATGCCACATTTGACCACTGATACAGAATGCTTTTGGCTTGGCAAACCCCTACCATCCCTGCACTGGAGTGAGATACCTACCAGAAAGTTCTATGTGGAAAGGCAACAGGAAGGTGACTCTGCACAAACCTAACACTTGAACTTTGTGTATTTACAACTCTGAAAAATAGGTACTGTTTTGATTTTTGGATGATTTCTAAATTTAAGAAAAAAAAACCATGCATAACCAGATCCAAACATATTTTAAACCTGTAAAACACCCATCTGTGTTTCAATTTTGTTGTTAAACTTTTAATCATTGTAAGGACTTTGTTTCTGAACAAATTTCATTCTGTGACTTGTTCCTGCCTTTGGCCAATCTCCTTTTGGCATCTGTCCTTGTTTGCAACCAATATTCCCCTTTGCCTGCCTGCCCTGCCCAGAGGCTAACAGGCAGATGGTGGCAAGCTCTAAGGAGGTAGGGAGAATGTTATCTGCTCAACACCATCAATCTATTTACTCTTTTGTCTTTCAGATCTTGTTCCCCTTGTCTGTAATTATTGGCTTTGAGTTTTTCTGATGACTGCTTCCACTCATGTTTCTTTTCTCAGGTTGTAAACACTTTTGAGGAAGGATTTTAAGTTATTTTTTCTCTGTTGCACCCTTTTAGATACAACTCAAACATAGCATATATGCATATATCTATCTGTAAGTCTGCCAACAAGGTTTGCAAGATCTTAATCTCAGCTGCTTTCATTCCTTTTTTTTAAAATGGGGCATTTCTGTTCCAATAGAGTTTCATTACAGAAGTCACTTTAATGCTTCATAAAGCACAGATCCTCTGACTTCTCTGCTTGGTCTCCAGTATCATATGCTTCCTTTCTTGTATTTTGTCCCCAAAATGCCTTTAAGAATGAGACCTGTTTGGATGCCGCATGTATTTCTTTTTCAGCACCAAGAAGTGGTTAATAATCTGGTCAAGTCTTTCTTTTGTGGCTGCTGTTTATTTACTCCCACATATTCTATATATTGATGGGAACCTCAATATAGTTCAGGCTGTGCAGCATCTGATTGTAACAGATTGGTTTTCCCTCCCAGAATGGAGCACATGAAAGCAGACACAGATCAATAATACTTTCCCTTTCCTGTCTGTGGATACTGTTGCAGGTTTCTGTTCAACAGCCATGGGAAAATGCCTAAAAAAATCCAGATAGTGATCACTAAGTAGCAAATACAAAATCGAACAGCTGGCACGGTACCTGGACTATGAAGTATCACTTGAAGTGCAAGTTGATGGTTCTTACTAAAAGAAACTTGAAGGATGTATCCTTAAGAGCTCCCCCTGCCTCACCCTTTTCTTATTTCTTGCCTTTTACTTGGGCTCCTTCACACAGTGCTATTCTCTCTTTTTATACTGTAGTTCTGAGGATAGTGAATGCTTCCAGTCCCAGCTAGTCATCACAGGATGCAAAAGTTAAATGGAAACTTTTTCAATTAAATTTTAGGTTGGTTGATCAGCTAGAAGTAGGAAATATTTAGGTGAAAGTGAGTAGTGGGTATCTGGATGGCAATTAGTGTCTACTCCAATACCCTGAGGCAGAGACTAAGGTATTTCACCTGTGGAGGAGGGGTCATGGCTTTTTCATCCATTCTTTTATTTTCCTTTTAATTCCCTAACTCCCATATTATGGCAATGTATTATGCAGCACAGACCAGGAAGGTGGGCTGCAGTAAATGCTGCTTTATGGATCAAGCAGTAGGAAGTGCTATACTCTTTCCCCCCGAGACTGAAAGCATTACATCAATCAGTATACTGACAATGACTGTTTTTGAACTTATCTGTACTATAGCCGTGTGGCAAATCATTATCCAGCATTCAATTTTTTTTAAAAAGAACACACATAATTTGAACACTGGAGCACCATACGGCCATTTTGTCTGACTTTGAGCACCTTTCTGATTGATCGCCTCTCTCTGTGCCACAGGAAGGAGACGGGATATATTTGTTACCTTTTGAATATGGTACCCAAATAAACTCACGTACTATAATGAAGAGTGTGAAATTTCTGTGCCATCAACATTTATGTAAACTTTAATACAGCATGAGATGTTCCAACTCTCCTTACGCACAAACCAGTGAATTTGGATACTCTGTACCAGGAAAACTCAACAGGTGGCAAACACAACATGTGTTGTGATATGGATTGAGATACTAATCTTATTTTGCTGTGGATGGTGAGATGGGATATAGCCTTGGGAGTGATGCAAGGGAACAGATAGGGAACCTAGTGCTTATTAATCAGAAGCTTTCATACCAGCTAGTTAGCTGCAGATCCAAGAATGTGCTCTGTCTTTGTCTGAACGCATTTCCCTGTGGGATCAAGACTATCATAAATAGGATCAATGGCATAGGGAGCTCTATTTAGCTTCAGTTTCTGCATGTGAAATGACTACTGCATGGACTGAAGACAATGGCAAGAGTCCAAAGTCAATTACACACTGCTCTGATTAGGGAAAATCCACCTTCAATCTTCATAGTAAGTAGTCAGAGTTTCATCATCTTTGAAAGAAAGCTTATTTCACATCTACTGTTTGAAGTAGATTATCTCTTGCTAGTCACATGGATCTTTATTTTTGATAATGGGAGTACTGGTCGTAATCACTCTTTGTCCTCTTCTGGCTCCAGGATGGAAAAAAAAAAGGCTCTTAATTTCGTATCTTCTTTTCAGGGATAGCCAATGTATTCTATTTTTGTTTGAAAGCATCTGTTAAAGTATCTCTATCTTGTTGAATTTCTCTATTTTTATCTACTTAATTCAGTGCTCAACTCCTGCTAAGTTTGACTCTTCTTCATAAGCACATAGGTGGACTTAAGTGTGAAGGGAAAAGAATTGTTTAGATTTGAAAAATAAAAGACATCCTGGAAGCACATTTTCTTTATTTCTTTATTTTATCTGTGTGATTAGAATTAATGGCTTTTTCAAAGTATCCCACTTTGATAGTCCAGGACTATGCCTTCCACTTAGGATTTCGTGTATCTCTGGTCTAGAGCTGTGCTTTAAACGATCCATTATTTCTGAGACAAATCTTCTAGTGGTAAATCTTCTACTGACAAATCTTCTAGTGGTCTGCATTGTTCTTTGAACTTCACCTAGGCAACTGTTCAGATCAAGCTGCAAAGCCTACCTCATTACTGATACTTGCCCCACTCATCCTGTAATTGTATCTTGGTTCTGCTAGAAATAGGAAGGCCAAGGGGAAGAACTGGAAAGGAGGGAAAAAAAGGGTGAAATATTACGGGGTAGTGAGATGTGGACTGTTTGTATCTTAGAAGGTGCTTTCTGTAAGTTTTCATATTGTACTTCAATACTATAGAAGTGATAGAAATAAAACTTCACAAGAAAAGATTTCCTCAATTTAGATGAGGCATCTGGAGGAACAAGTTTGATACAGTCCTGCAAACACCCTTCAAGGTCTACATCTCAATGACCCTCCTTTTAACTAAGGAGTCCTGGAAATTACTCCCTTTCCAGTTGTTTGTCAACACTGTTCCATAATTCAGCCAGAAGGGATCATCTCAGAGTGACATTGTCCATTTGAAGTCTTCTTCTGTTGTCTTCTTTGATGTCAGTAATAGCTTTCTCTGCTGAAGGATTGCAAAATTTTACATTCCCAGAGTCTGTGAGTATTAATGAGTTTTAACCCTATTTATCACAACAAATCAAACATCTGAACAAATGTGAAGTGCCAGAAAATATCGGATGTGCTTTTCTACCTACAACAGAAGACTGTTGGTTGACATGTAGAAGTCAAGCCTTCCTTACCTCTTTCTATTCTCATGTTAATGCTTTTTACCCCAGAGATGAATTTGTACACAGGTGGCATTAACATGTATTCTCCTCTGTCTTTACATAGCAGAATAATGACAATGGTTTTCTTTAGTGCTGTTCAATTTGTACGGTGATGTTGAGAAACTAAAATAACAGAAATTTGTTAACAAATGTCTTCCTGTAAAATGACAGACATGACTTTTCCAATTCTGTGCATGGTGGTCTGTGACTTAATATTGTTTGACTTCATTTGAATGTGTGAGCACCAAAGCTACAGGAAACAGAAGAAAGGCTATTCTGCCTTCAGCTTTCTTTCTTTTTAGTAGAGATAGCAGGACATCTAATTGTTTCTTGAATGACCTCCAAGGTCTTTGTGAAATGAGATTGTTGTCTTTTGTGTAGAGAAGAGCATCCACATGCTATTCAGTCATTGTAACTTAATTATAGGGTACATGTAATAATTTGGAGACAGTCAATGAATTTGCCTCTCATGCTAGTCATCATGAGACTCTGGGAAATAGATGCACATGATGCACATGTTCATTTATTGTAAAATACTCAGATTAATTCTTCCACCTGATATCTGTACTTGTAAGTTGCCATCTGCAGCTGAGGATGACAGAGGATGAGCCACAGATGACATATACTAGGTACATTGTCTAACACCCTACTGAAGGCATTTGGATGCTACATGAGATGTGTAGAACAGTTAGTATTCAAGTCCATTTTTATGCTTGCCATCTATTCTGTTCCTCTTTTCCGTGATACAACAAATTGCTTTTTAAAGATGCTTTTGGTCACATGTGACAACATACACTATACAGTATTTCTCTGTTGCTCCTCCCTGTTATTTTAATTTGGTGAGATACAAGAGACTTGTTGATGTCTTTGTAACAGTTGTATTTAATTTCAGAAGTATGTGTTCTGTCACATGTTATTTTCTGTAAAGAGCATGATTCTCCCCACATTTTTATGAGCTATTAGTAACGTAATGCTGCTCCACTAGAAGCATTCAGGATTGTGTCACTCCTTTCAACAGGTGTAATTTTGCTTTTGTGTAAAATGACTACATGTTAGAGAGTAGTGATGAGTTTGCTCAAGATTTTTCACTTCTGAGTACTATGTAGCCCTTGAAATTACTGAAAGCTGGGCTTCTTATTTTATTTGTGGATCATGTAAGAGTTGTACGTGGTTTATGTATTATTTAGTCCGCAAAGATTATTAAATTTAAGTATCTCTTTAGTGTCTCTTTAAATGCAATTTGATTACTTTTTGAAACTCAAAGTAATATTTAATAACTGTTAGTTTTCTTTTAGAGAGGTCTTACCAAGAAACAGGAGTTCTTACAGCTACATGGATAATTAACTTGAAGCTTGTCTGTCTCTTGGGGGACATCAGATATGTAAATGAGGAACTCAAGTCTGAACAAGACATGCCAGGGAATCACTAAAAGTTTTATTACACTAAAGCACTGGTATTAAACTCCTAAATGTTATAATATATTACTATAAACCAGTACATTTTAAAGAGCAAATATGTGGGAGGTTTTTTAATTTGCTATATAAAATCATAAAAATATGTAGCTTTCAGGTTTTGAAGAGATACAGTAAAATTTTGAAACCTTTAGTAAAAACCATGAGCTGTTACGGGAACAAATATAGATTATAATAATGCTCTACTTTCTTTCAGTACCAAAATTTTAAAGAAATAAATCTATACAATAAACAATGGCCCCCTCTCCAATTCCAGAACTCAAGATGATTTCATTTCAAACTATCACATAATGAATTATGCCATAGTGGGAGCTATCCCTGGTAAGCAAACTTTCTACAATCTTGAACTGCTGAGAACAAAATTAAAGCTAATGTTCATCAAAAAAGTTCTTTGATGCCGTTTCAAAAATCGGTTATTACCAAAGGAGTTCAACGGCCATCCAACACAATCATAAGGAACTTCATTGATTAAATGTTTTCAAAAAAAACATTTCCATAAATCCTGTTAGTGTCCTTCTTAATGACAGCGAAGTCAGCGTCAGAGGCTAGGCAGCCAGTGGATTTAAAGATCACAGAGCCTTCCACCTTTTGAGAGGTGGCCTCTTTTTAGAACTAAAGGCACTGGCAGGCATGGAGAACTCAGAGTGTTATTACTACCGTATCCTTTTGAGAAATAAGGAGTGTCTACTTTGAATTACATTAGTGTAATGTCTCAACACGCAGTTCACATAAAACATATTCCGGATCTGAGGTAGATTCTTGCATACTAATACATCATTTTCTTTTTGGTGACAGGGTTGACCTGTGTGCTTGCAATTCAAGCATACAAATAGTACTATTTCTTTAGTGGGGCTATTCATGTGTTTAAAATTATATGCCATGATTCTTCATTGAACTAAGCCAAATTCAAGAAGGAAGCAAAAATTCTAGTAACTAGGTCATCACTCACATATACTGATCCATCACCACTCTTTAAATTGGTAGTGGATGTAAGATTCAACAACAAACAAAATTTAAAAATGCCTCCTATTTTTCATGTATTGTATTTGGATTCATATCATTACATTTTCATATCAGGTTCCCTGTGAATTCAAATCAAAATGACCATGTCTGCTTTCTGCAGATAATATCGTATCCTAATTCAGCCTACCTTTACTTCAAGTGCAGGTTTAAATTTCCTTCAAAAATTGATGAAAGTTTTGTTTCACATGCTACCTTTCACGTTTTCGCCAAGTGGTACTTAATTTTTTTTTCCTGTTTGTTGTTATTTATCCCAATTAATGCAGCTCAATAAGGTTATAAGACACTATCTGCCTTTTTTTATGTACTAGAGACCTGTTTACCCTAGGAACTGTTCATGTTCAACTGCATTTAAATTCAATAGGAGTAAAGAACATGATGACATATCTGACTATTCTATGTTGGACTAAGATTTGGATAAGGTTTGTAAAAAAAGTATGTATTACTAATTTGAGAATGTAATGTCAATTTATCACCAACTCTCTAACACTTTAATTCTAGAATTTCTTTTGAAACGTCAGGTCCATTTATGAAAATTAGGCACCCTAGGTTTGGGAACCCTTGAAATGAGAGATAAGATGGTATCATATAAATTCTTTGCAGTATTGATAATTTCCAGACATGCTCTGTGTAAAATGTGAACAAATTTCTTTACATGGTGCGTGAATTGTGCCAGTGGAATTCAAGAATGAAAAACTATTTGTTGCATGATAATGTACATACTAAAAATAGATTGTTATATGGTTGAAATGCAAGATGCAAGAGTCATAATCAGTACCATTCATTTACTCTTGTGTTCAATTAATTTACGCCAATTTTCTCCAAATGTGAAAAAAAATTAAAAGATAAATATAAAATAGAAATGAGCTCAAGCAGTGGATTTATTTTTGATGCATGTCATTTGTAAAGCTGTTAGTGAAAAATATTAATAAAGGTAAAAAGCTAATAATAATGCTAATTAATAATGCTAATAGTATTAATAATAAACTAAGAAAAAAGCAAACACAGGACTATATATTACTTTTTATGCTTACTGGTATTTTGTAAAATACATTTATGATTCGCATTTTCAATCATATGAGCTGTTCCAACATAGTGTGACTTAACTCTGAGTATGTTCTTTAAATTTGGTTTTAAAGCTTGTTATTTTTTTGTGAGAACACACTACCTTTGATTTAATTTTTTCAGACACTGTGCCCACTGCACAGTAGAAAAAAAAAAGTGTAATTGTAGTTTTGTCCTTTACAGCACAGGACAAATAAATGTCAAAATCAAATGGTGGTGTCCCCCAAGGGAAAATATACTTCAGTTATGAAACATTCTTCCCCAGCTCCCATTGCTATTCCTGTGAACACCTAGGTGAAGCTGCCTCAGGACCTAATCAGATGCTGCTCATTTACATATAATAAAAAATCATGCAATGCCCATTCTGAGGAAGAGTGTATAATGTCTCTTTAAAATGTTCTGGTGTAAAACTGGTACAGCTCTAGCTCTGGATGAATGGTTTGAATGGCATAGACGTGGTGAGAAATGAACACCTGCTTATATTTTTGGTGTCTTGTCAGCTTAGTGCATTTAATAAATATATTTGGAAGTGGCATGGTGCTATTTCTTGATATGTTTCTGAAAAGGTGGTGATATCGATAAACTGTCAGACTTTGTCTCAGGAATGATGATAATAATAATCAAATATACAAAAGAATCATTAAGGAATCTTGAAGATGAGATTGTTTGGGGGAAAAGACTTTCCTTGGGTATTATTAGCACTCTTAATTGCATTATTACTCAGAGCAAGTGAAATCCATCACTGTTGGTTTATAAATATGTTGTGCTCCTTTGTGACAGAAAATCCTGAACAGTTTGAAATTGTGAATTGTCCTCAACTAGTTTTATATTCAAGAGACTTAATAATCTCTGGAGCTGAGCTAAACCTTTTTAGTTTATCCTAAAACTAATGGTGTGATATACTGTCAATATGGATTTCAGTTTGTGCTTACATATTACAATTTACAATTGTAATTTAAAATTACAAATTACAAGTAGGTGAGTAAATGAAGGCAAAGATTGTGAGCCAAATAAAAACAAAGGTGGATAGATAGATAGACATACTGATATCTAGACAGGCAGATGAATGCTCTCATATTGTCATACCAATTTGTAGATAATTTTCTTATGAGAAGGGAGACTGACAGGGAGAGAAAATAAAACATTTTGAAATGTTGGAGCTTTTGTTTTTATTTCTTTTTTAACTAATGAATTTTTATTTTCAAACAATTTTGTTTTGAAGTTTAATTTGGTTTTCTGTAAAAATAGAAATATAAATAAGATGTTCCAAATTATTTCAAAATATGACAACATATTCTTTATAATGATACTTAGAGAGAAAGTTAAAAACTCTTCTTTTTGCCTCCAGGGGTTTTTTTGTTTGTTTGTTTGGTTGTGGTTTTTTTTTTGTAAATGTTTCAAATGCCATCATTTTCCTGGCACATGAAATCTGCTTTCTGGCCAGGTCTAATTCTGAAATCAAGTTATTTTCGAAATTGCATCTGCTTGCATATTTTGCCCTTGAGAATTTTGTGTGTGAATGGTTTGAGTAAACAGTCAGAGTAAAGGTGAAAGAGAAGAGGTTAATCCTCCTCCTGCAAAGCTGTGTGTGGTGGGGCTTCTGGAGTGGTAGCTATGGGAGCCATGTTGTACTGAGATGAAGACCCAAGACTATAATCTTTCATCTCTCCTGGGAATAGAATTGTACTTTCTCTCCCTTTTTACCCCCACTGCTCCAATTGTAGCACATGTGCTGTCTTTGGGTGAGTAGATTACATGCCTTTACACGGGATGCTGCTGAGGAAGTCTTCAGAGAGGCAGCTAACCCTGACAGTCAAACCCCTACTACCTGTCAAGCATTTAGCATTGCACTTGTATAGCGAACCCTCATTCTTTACCCCTTTACTCCAAAATTGTGTCTATCTGTAACAGAGATACAGAAACACATGAGACTTGGATCTAATAATGTTTTACCATGATTTCTCCTACCTATCTGGGACAACTTTCAGTGCTAATTGAGTGGGAAGCCTTGCCTCCTTCCCTTGATGCTCCCCGTACTGGCTAGCCACCAGGGTGATGCATTCAGCAGCCAAGGAAAAAGACAAAACTGTGAGAACTAAAGAGGTGGAAGAAGGTCCAGTATCAGCAGCCCTAGTTCTCCGCTCCCAAGTGGCTCCCGTGGAAGTGCAAAGACTATGATAGGTGTCAGCAGACATGGATGCAGGAAAACAGTGAAGGAAGATATTGAAGCAGGGATAAAACCCTGCTTTGTTAAGTGAAAGGGAGCGCACAGAATATCCATGTGCCTTTGGTGTTTCAGGGGTACTTGTCCAGACAAGTTGCAGCAAGGCTGTGAACATCTGCATCCAGTTGCACCCTCCAGTTTTGCCCCAGGAAGATTTAAGCCAGTTGATTAGGCACTTTTCTTAGAGTTCTTCCAGTAGCTTCACAGCTGGAAAAGAATAGATGGTAACAGATGGCTGGTAGCAACACAGCAGGGAAGCACAAAGCAGAAGCAGCAATCCCTCCTTCCCACCCAGCTTTTGGCACAAATATGCATAGTATTACACAACCAAATCAAAGATGCATCTACTTTTGTGTTTTAGTTCAAGAACATATTTCCTGATAATCTTCTCTTACTGTGATTTCATTCACTATATGGAGTAATGCCTTGGTTTGAGTGAGAACACAACTAATTCCATTCAGTGATTATACTTTTCTGCTCAGTTCTTCTAACTCACTGCACTGTCTGAAGTTAGCAGCCTGTTTTCTCAGACAGTGTCTGCTGCTGGCAGGGATAACACCCCATGGTTAGAGTTACTACCAAGGCTTGGTGTGCAGATCAAGGCCACTGCTAGATCCTGTGTGCCCCGCTGGGGGGTGCAGGAAAGTGAAAGGCTGCACCTGCAGGGAGG
>JANHFX010006611.1:28192-101195 GCA_027560015.1 Chloroceryle amazona
GCTGGCTGGGTCGGATCCCTTGTCCATCCTGTAGCTGCTGTGTGATTGCACACAGGATGATCTGCTCCATAACTCTGAATTCATACCAGTTTGTTTATTGTCATACTCTAGTTTCACAAACCAGACATATATGGCATGGGTATTACACCCTAAATGTCACATTTGAGTAAGAGATTGAGGTAACAACTTAAGATGATAAAATGGGGTATGCAGCGAGGAAACCCAGTCACTGTCCAAAAGCAATCCCTTCTAGAGTCTGCATTTGGAGGCAAAGTAATAAGGCTCACCACACTACTTTGTGTGGCTGATAGTGTGCTCTTAGGAAAGATGGTTTTCATAAAAGTTATACATTATTAATTAATCATTGAAATACACTGATACTTTCAACTGTAATATCCCAAGTTATTTAATTATTAGCTAGTTGTGAAATCTCAATGCATCCATTTAAATTTGAACTGTTATTTATCTAGCATGCAATCATAGCTGTATCTAGTCTAAATTAAAAATGCATCAAAATGCACTGAAGATACTTTATTTAAAGTGTTTCCAAATATGTTACAAGACGTAAAGCTGTGTAATTACTTATGGGATCATATTTATAGCACTGGAGTATCCCAAGCATTAAATGGCTTTTGTAGTTGATTAAATGTTGAAGTGATGCTGAGGTAGAATTGCCAACGCTGCCAATGTGCAACCCATACATTTTCTCCCAGTCTCTGAAGTGCTGTGCTGGCTTCCTTTAGGGCTGTCCAATACTATCACTTGAAACAGCAATGAACAATAGAGATTGGAGTTTTCTTGTAATGTGCAGAGGATTCAAAGAGGAGTAGGAAAGATTAAGAAGCACAGAATGGAAGGTTAGAAATTGGGAATAGCACCTCGGAGATGGAGGACTGATTTTTAATGATAGATAGACAAGAATGAAAGAATGTAGAGGTGAAAAGAGCAGGCAGTGGAAAACCAAAATGGACTGGATTTTATCTTGAAGATACTATCTAGGTACCTGACAAGAGATTAGGTAAGTGCAACACCTGGAACACTTAGAAATATATTTAAAAGAAATTTCATGAGATCTGTAAAAACTACACATCAGTGGAGGTGATTATGTGTGTGTACAGCCATGAGCCAAATAATGGGGTTTTTGCATGAACATAATGCAGTCTGGGCAGCATACTCAGCGGGAACAAGATTCTGCCTCCCCCACATAAAGCATCTAAATAAAACGCTAGCTTTATATGCAGGCTTAGAAGTAGGGGTCAAAGGCAACAGAAATATGCATCAGAGAACATCTGAAGTCTCAGAACAAGTTATCTGGACAACAGACTGGGAAATGCTACCAAGACTGCTGTAGTACGTTTCTTGCCAGGTACCCTGAAGTTGTAAGTGAATTTTATTTTCCTTATTCCCAGGCATTAGTCCAATTAGTCCATATACAGTCTGTTTATTCAAATTTTGCACACAGAAAAAAAGAGAGCAAAGGAATGATAACTTCAGACAAAATAAAGAACTCTTCTTTTTTTTTTTAACGTCTGCTTCCTATTAAGGACTCCCATCTGACCCTTCAAATACTGTATTTGGAAACAACTGGCCTATGTATAGGATTATAATACTTGCTAATGTCCTTTGAAGGAAAAGTTATTTTGTTTGGAAAACAGAATGCATGAATAATGAAAAATACACGAATACTATAAAATAATAAGGAAGTGATTCAAAGGTGCTCATTTACAATAGAGGAAATTAAATATGCAAATACATTATTATCACAGCAGCAGTTAACAAATGAGTAGGGAAAAAAGATTGTGCCTTCTAATTCATCATTGTTTAAAAGACACCTGTGAGTTCTATCTGAAAAATGACAACACTGAGAAATGCAGATGGTTGTGTTTTGCCTTCTGTAAGTAATTTCTTTTACACGTTAATTATGTGGGGGGAGGGGGTAAGAATGCTTCCTGTAATAAGACAATATGATTTAAATATATATAGTACAATTAACATATCATTTAAATATTTAAGTAAAATGGCTAAATAAAGGATTGAAAGACATATTTCCTCTTCACACATCTCTCACACTTTACTTTCTCAAAGCAATAGGAACTGCAAGAAACCCCATCTAAAAGATTTGTCATAGAAAATTTGACCAGTTAAAGTTTCCTACACTCCCATGCTGCTTCTTTAATACTTCATAATATGGTGGCACCTGAGAATCATTCTATGTCCACAGAAAAAATTATTATATCTACAGAAATGATTTACAGAAGAACACTATTTTCTTTCACTTTTTAAGCCAACTGTTGCTAACATCTTTTCACATATCAGACAAAATAGTTTCTCTGTCCTGTAAAATCTCAGTAAAGATTAGCTTTTTTGCATAGCCTACTCAGGGTTAAGAGCAAAATTCCTTGAGTTTTACCTAGTGGACTGAAGTAATTCCTTGAACCTGAGCAGGGTCAGCCCATCCCTCCCAGTCCCATAAAGTGTCTGTAGCAATGTTAAGAACCATCCATTCTCACATAAAGCTTAATCTTTGAGAAAAACTGGAAGTATGATAATACCTGCCCTTTTCTTAAAAGAAAAAAAATTAATACAAAATTGGTTTGAGTCTATCACCCTGTAAACTTAAAAACTTGAAAGAGAATGGTAGAAACTCCCGCTATTAAGGTGTAATATAGAAAGCCCATTTCACGCTTATTTAATACAATAACAAAAAAGAAGTAAAAACAGTAATAATAATAGCAGTAATGAAACAATATATAAATCAAGGTGGCATGACGTCAGTATGGTATTGAATATCCCATCAGGTGGTTCAGTTGTCTATCCTGTGGCCCCCTCCCAGCTTCTAGTGAAAATTAACCCTATCCTAGCTGAACCCAGGACAAAATGGTATAAGCAGAAGAAAATAAATGAAGGTTCTAGAACAAGTATTTTCAGCAAGCAGCTATTATCATTGTTGGTTTTTTAAATGTATTTCAGGGAAATCTTTCTGCATTAATACATTAGGTTGGTTTAACAGTAGGCTGTTAAAAAAAGAAACAAGAGAAAATGGAATAGTAATTAGGCAACTACATGAGACTACTTAAGATAGTAGGGCCTTAAACATTTGAAGACAGACTGTCTTTTGAGCTCACTGAAGCAAATGGTTAAAGGAATGAGGACAGGGTCAAGCTATTTCAGTGTTCAGAAATAAAAAGTCATAGCCAAGTTGTATACTCATCAGAGGGTGTTTTGCCACAGGTAGACACGACAGAGCTTGTCAGAGGTTAAACTGGAAGGTAAAAATGAAAAGCTGTCTACAATGTTTGCGTCATTCAGAAAGGAGCAGCTATACACCTCTTATACTTGCCAGGTCTTTAGATTGATTTATAACTCCAGAAGACACCCCAAATCCAAGTTTCTTTCAAAACACCTGTATGTAATATAAACACATTGATCTGAGAGGAGTTAACATACACCTTACTATGTCAAGACTACATTATGTTTCCTTACTGTAGGCACTTTACATCCTACATATTTTATATTAATAGAGAGCAAAGACTAAAACAAGAATTGGGGTTCTATGTCTTTACATGAGATGACCTCGATTTCTTTTTATGTTTAATAAAAATATCTTTGATATATCTCCTCATATTGTCATTAAACATAATTTGAATATGGTAGTGGTACTAATGAGGATGCTGATAATTCATTTTTAGGAGAAGCCCTAAGAAGGAATTGACATACCAAGCACCAGCTGAGCAGACAGCCTTTCATGCTGTCCCATATATCTTACAGAAATGGATATTATTAAATGGTATTGGCCAGGTGTGAAGGGATGAAACAACAAACAAGTGGTGAAACAGGAATGGACCAGAATAAAGAGACAAATTTAAAGAACTGTAAATTTCATCACTATGATTTCTGTAACTATGGGGAGATAAGGGAAAGCAAGACAGGAGGTTTAGCAACTTCTAGAAGATTAATCTTCCAATAAAACTTCACAAAGCAAAATCAGTTTGATAGTCTATCCTATTTCTTCCTTTTTACTTCAACACAAAATCACAGACCTTGTTTGGGTAGGCAGGATGGAAGTGAGTATCTGCCGAGAACCATGGGTACTATACTCATCTCAATGTTACATTTGTAATTTATTTCCACAAGCATTCAGTGTATCTACAAGCTTTTGGTTTTGTTGGTTGGGTTTTTTTAAAGAAAAGAAAGGACTGAAAGAAAAACATTTGCAAGAAAAACAGTCCCCTATTTCAGAAATAATGCTTGCTGGCAAACAAGTACAGTCTGTGCTCCAAATCAGTTTACTCTAATACAATATATACTGAATTACTTTTTGAATTGCCACCTTCCAAAAGAAACAAGTAATAGTTCAGAGGATGAAAATTACTGACTGATTCTGCTGATTATATATATTTATTGTAGGTTGTGCTATAAATGTACCAGACATGTAATAAGCCAACTCTTTCATTCCATAAAAAAAAACCAAAACACAACAAAACAACAAAAAACCAACACACAACACATCAATTTCTCCTAGTACACTGGAAACATATTTTTCATGGAAATAAACACATTTTGCAACCTTTTCTATTTTGCTTTTACTTTGATAAAGTAAAAGGTACATAGCAGGGTGTCTTGTAACAAACTGTCTCTTGAAATTGCAACAGGACATTCTATATGCCTAGTGGCCATTTAATTTAATGGGATTTTTATTAGTGTACACCAACTGGGTTATTTAAACCACAGGGGTCTTTGCAAGTAAAAGCACAATGTGAACATGAAAAAAAAAATCAAACCTGGCCATTTTATTTTAAAAATTAAAAATACTGCATTTTGATTCATGTTTTAAAATGTGATGAAATTTCCCTTCTACTGAAGCATAAAAATAATTCAGTTCTTTAATTGTCATTGCATAATAGTCCAATTGCTTTGAGAATCTCAACAGACTTTACTACAAAAGGACATTATCTTTGCACCTAAAACATGTAAATGAGGTTTACATCCCCAAAATTCTCTTTCTTATTCTGTTTGAAGGATCATTTCTAATTACTTCATATTTTCACATTGCAGTCTTTACACTCATGGGAGCAGGAAAGTGGATGTACATCAGTGTCCACAATAATCTGAAATACCTATTAAACATAACAGTCTTTAGACTTCTGGATCTACTTTGACTGCTATTCCAGTTAGCTTAATTTGTGATAGTTATATATTAGAATGGCTCTATATTATTAACACCAACAAGATCGACTCACATTCTAATGATCAGTTTTGCATTGAAGTTCATTAATAATTTAACCTTTTATTAAACTACTTCATTAAGATTTTCTTAAGTGAAACATCAAAACCTATAACATCAGATTTCAGCTTTACACTATGGAGATTGCAAAGGAAAAACCCTATCACAAGAAAAGCTATGTTTTATTAAGAAATACTTAATGTAGATAAGGGTCATATTAAGTTGAAAAAATCTTTCCATACATCTCTGAACTGAAAGTACAAGTTATTGCACATACTGTAAAGGACAGCTTTTGTTTCAAAGACCTTGTAATTTAAACAAACTGCCGTTTGTAAGAAACAGCCAGGAGAACTAAGCAAAAACAGTACCAACATCTATAGGATGGATAAAAAGGTTCCAGACAAGAACATGGAACAAATGGCTGTCAACAGGATGCTACTTAGCAGTACAGTGATTTTTTATCTCACTTAATAGGAAACCTTAAGAAGCTACACGGCAGTGATCTACATATAAAGAACATTATCAGGGTTACAAAGCCAAGCACTCAGATTGCTAAGGATGACCATTCTTTTGTGGACTGTGAATCTCTATAGTGTTTCAAACATGCATATATATAACATATTCTATTCTGTATCATTCTATTCTGTATGATTAGGAGAGACACTTGCTTTTCATACTGAATATGTAAATTCAAACACTTACCAGAGGTATTTATACATGAGCTAAAGCATTTGCTTTGTCATTTCCCTGTTTCAAAAATAGAAGTAATCTAGCAAAACACGGCCCAGTTGAATCTTTTAGAGGCAGGTTACCACTCCTCCCTGCAAACAATGAATAATCAGATAGAAATATTCAAAATGAATGATTTATTTTAGATTAATTTCACATTGTTGGCTGACATTGCAAGAACTCACAACTAACAACTAATCATCGTTTTAAAGCTTGAACTACAAATCTATATTCATGAAAAGATTTATGATGCGAAAAAGGGCTAAACTGACAATGACTAGTGGGCATGCCTCTGAGATCACTTCTGCAGGATTAATTCTATTGACTTCGATTAAGTTAGCAGGTTTGTTTGTCAGTTCTAACTCACCACAGTCTAAGTGGGTAGAGAAGTAAAATGTTTTTTATAAGCAAGAAAATCATTTACTGTACCAAATGTCAAGAAGAATCTGTGTGTAAGGGCCAGATGTCACACAAGAAAGAAAAGTAATTGAAATTAGCAATTGTAAGACTCAAACACATTAAAACTTTAGTTAGAGATTACCTTAAAATGCATATGTGTCATTCCAAGCTAAAATAAGCAATTCAAACAGTCTTGTTTAAAGTTGTCTTGCTTAGTCTGAAATGAACAGATGAATAGCCTGATTTGATTTTAGAAGGAATGACACTAGAGACTGAATGCAATGTTGCTACTAAACCATAAAGAGGGAAAATTATGTCCTGCTTCACACTCTGTTTTCCTTCCCCATATTGCTTAAAAATACAAAAGACATATGATTTAATTCTGTACTGTAATGACAAAGCAAATGTCATTCTAGAATCATCCAAGATTAGCTGGATGTTTGGATCTTGAAAAAGTATTCCTACAGCACAGTTTTCTTTTGAAGATAATGGGTGTACAAGAACTATGTGACTTTTATGTTTCTTTTTGAGGGGGAAAAAAACAACAACAACAACAACAAAAGACAAGGTCTCTGGCTCATTCTAGAATCTGAAAACTAACAAGGTGGCTCAGAGTCACAATGTGCTCCATACTGAACTATGCTTCTTTGAGTGCAAATGCAATTTGGTATTTTTGTCACGATATTCAAATTCACATCTCTTAAACTAATGTAAATAATAGGAAATCATCAGTAAGAAATAAAAACCTATAAAGCAGATTGAAAAAGGGATTGCCAACATTGATTGAGCATCCAATGACAAGCCACTGGGAGAAAAGAGAACACATTACTCTCACAAAATTTAAAAAGCTTATAACTCAGGTTAATAATTTGGCATTGTAAAACATATGACAAGAAAAATAATTACAATTATACATCTTAATACAGACTGCAGGTATCAGACTATTGGATATTACAGGTACAGATACCAGATACTACAGATGACATTACCTTCTTTTCCACAAGTTACCGCTCTGCATATGGCAAAAGTCAGCTCTCTAATGCTGCCAACCTTGCCCAATCACAAATAATGGATTATTTTTCCCTCAAAATCATGAGTTTGACTTTAAAATATTTTATTGTGACATATGCTCCCTCCCCTGCTGAGATTTTAACACTTGAAAATACATGAAGAAATTCTGCCCTCTCCCAGAAGGATCATAGTAATTTACCTCTGTGAAAGTCTTTTATACACAAGAGCAGGAGTTGAGAGGAAATCTGGTATCAGTGAAAAAAGAATTGCCAAAGCAGAAAATCTGCTTTTAACCAGCAATATTCTTGTGTTATCCAAGGGCTACAGCTTTCAAACTGTAAAATGCTTAGTTGCTTCATTTTTATCTTCTGATAAAAACAAAGACAACCTTCAGTCTTATATCATTCTTCCTCAAAAGACTTATGTCAGGCAGGGTAATATCAGTTCTAAGATAGCTAAAATTTTATTTTTATTGCATATCCACAGGAAAAGAATGCTATTAAAGAAATAATCGTATTATAAGAAATTAAGCATGCTAGCAGGTAAAGGATATATGAAGCATAATGTGATCACCTTTTTAGAACAGAAAATCCTGATTGGGACTATTTCACCTAGCCATACTTAATTCAGTGTGGAAAAAAAAAAAAAAAAAGTGAAATTTAAAAGCTTCATACAGAGGCTCTAATTGAATTTACATGAAGCAAAACTAATGCACTGTTTGGCATATCTGAATCATCTCTGCCTAAAAGAGGCATTTTGCTTCTTCCTATGGCTTATGAGCAAGGATACTGGTCACAGACCATACCCTATGCTGACAAAATGCGCTAAGGGGTATAGAAACGAGTTAGAAAAGCATTGTCTCACTAAAAAATGAGCACTTATTCACCACTGGTACACACCCATGGCCAACCCTTAAGATATAAAGCTGTAACAGCAATTTTAAAGTGATGCTGTGTAGAGGGCCACATATTATGAGCCTTGTACTGATCACATCTGATCCTTCCCTCTCCCTACCTAGCCATGAGCAATCACATTATCTTTAGACTGCGGAATACAAATAGGAATCAAGTAAAGCAGAAAGGACGATGTGTACAGCCCCCCGTATTCTGTGGAGTATGCACACTAAGATTTAGGATTTTAAAAGATAAGTGTATGCAGTACTGAGAAAATACTCCCTTTCTCAGAATATAATTCAATGCAAAATCAAACTGTGCAATTTACTTGTTATTTAATGTCTATGTACTAACTTTTAGGGGAAAAAAAGTACTTATCAGCCATACCCAATTAAAATCATTACTTTTCTTTATTTTGTCATTAATATAGGTAGCACATGAGTACACCAAATAGCCAGACAGCAAGCAAACAACCAGTTCCTATGTACCTACTTTTGAACACGAACCTGATCAGTGCTGTTCTCGGTCTTCACTGTTTATAAGTACAGATCACTGCCAGACAGTTGGGTAACACTGATTTTAACTTTTCATGTTCTGTTACTTGAGCCTCTAGAAAAGGTTACTTGTTTGTGCAAGCACAATGTTCAATGACTCAGTGAATGGCTTACTTCAAAAATTACTTAGGGCCTTATTTAGAGGGTCTTTTTAGAGGGTAGGAAGGTTAGCATGCTCAGTAGGACCAAATTCAGAGACTAATCTCTGCTCTTACATATATGCCTTTTTGTAACAATAATGAAGAAAATATAGCTCAAAGGTCCATCTTGAGCATCAGAGTCTCTTATTTTCAATGTCATTCAAAAACAACCAAAGCAGACTACTGCAGGACTATCTCATGGAAATGCTCTCATGCAAATGAACACAGGTGGACAAAAACTTTGTTCTTAAGAATGCAAAGAGCAAGGACAGGAAAAATCATCACCTGACTATACAGGTCATGGTATAGTTAATAAAATGATTTCTCATTAAAGAACACATGGTGAGCTTTTAAGAATCTGAAACACTCAAAATTATTTTAGTGCTTAATGCTATATGCAGGAATTACTGTACAAATACAAGGAGCATCTTTAGGCGGGATTGAAATAAGCCACATAAGGTCAAGCAGATACTTCCATTTTCGTAAATCAATTATAAAAGTTATGCTACAGATCAAGGGTAAGCTATGTCACAACTAAAATAAATCAGAAGATAAATAAGTAGTATATGAACTATGAGGCTATTCCTACTGAAATAATTCTGAATCTACATGCTGTGGGCTTTTCTGATGGTTTTTAATATGGAGGAAAAATTGCAGGAGAAATGATTGCACTCACAAACGAGTAACATCCATTTCTATAAAAAAGTATATATAATTTAGAACACAACTAATTTTGAAAACAAAATGCAATCACAGGTTTCTTTTTAAATATATATTTTGTGCTTCTTTGTATAAGTCACGGAAGACAGATAATCCAAGAAAATTAAAGTTATATAGAAAGACCTGAATCTTAAAACTCCTGAAGTTTTGAATTCAAGGGCTTAGACTCTTTAGATGTCTCTTTAGATGATTTTCATTCATTTGTTGGACTAGGCAGTGACTAAAGAACCTTTAACATTTATCTTGCTTTTAGATCTTACTTAATTTATTGTAAAAATCCCATGGAGAGAAAGAACCAAGAAGTCATATGACTAATCCCCAAAGGATCTGTTAGTGAGCATCAGTTCTCCTTATTTTTTGGCCTTTTTTCCTGTTGACACTTATTGTTCCTTTTTAAAGCCATTAGGAAACTGCAAAACATAGCTTCTGATACAGTAGAAGTCCCCAGTGATAGAAGACCAGGACAAATCTAAAAAGAAGTTCTCTGGAGCAAATTAGCAGGTCTTAGAATCTTAGACTGTTAAAATATAGCCAGTGGTGAGACCTTTCTGGATTGGCAGCTTCCTACTAATGCCAGAAGAATAGCAAATTAACACTCTAAAGATGTGTTTACTTATACAAATTAGTCAAGATGAAGAAAACCAAATTCACACATAATGCAAATTAATGTGAATGAAATGTAAAACAAAAGTAGCTTTTGCTTATTTGTCTAACACTTACTAGAATTAATTGGAATTAGATGTGTAAAAACCACTTGACCTGAATTTAACTACATGGCACCACAATTCCTATGTCTCCAAATCACTAGGAACTATTAAGACCTCATGTCTAAGAACAGTAAAGACCCTATCCTGGAGGTAATCTTTAAGTTAAACAGTAAAGTTATCCTTACTCTGGATCTGAAGCTTTATCCACGCTTTACTCCTCTTTCAGCTTCATAGAATTTGTCTGAAGAATAAATAATAAAAACTTTCAGAATGAAGAATGGTTTTGTGATTAAAGAAGTATGCTGCGACTAGTTTCCAGACCTGCCACAGCCTCCCTGTGTGACCTTAATCTCTCTCTTATTCAGTCCCTTATCTGTAAAATAAGACAGTAATACTTCTGTTCTTCCGTTCTTTGTGTGACTTCGTTCTCTGAACCGTCTGATCTTCAGAACAGCAACTGATTTCATTTAAGCACATTTTCTGGTCCTTCCAGAACTACAACTACATTTTAATCCTAGCTGAGGTCACAGAGGTTCTTTTAATACAAGCAATTTAAAAAAAAAAAAATACCATTGAGTGTTTTTTTAGGAATAGGATCGTATCTAAAACCTGACAAAGTAATTCTGAAAAGCTTTCATGTTAAAACCATTGGATAAAATGTCTGCATTGGGATAAAAAGAAGTGGTAGGGGAAGGAGTAAGTGATGGATGAAATGATAGCAAAGTATTTTGTTGAAGCTCTGGGCAAACACATGAATTACTAGAAATAATTTCTATACCTAAAGAGTAATTAACAGTACCACATTTTACTGTGTATATGCACATGTGAGGACCTGTATGCAGCTCTTCCTACATATCAAGTTAGGCAGCTTACCCCACTTCTGCTGACAAAGAAACTGTCTTAAACCAATTCACATTAACTGTAACACTAATATGTATATAAATGTAGATTAACTGATGCACACACACACACACAAAAGAGAGGTTATTTAATACATAAAAAGTTAGCAAAGTACTTTGATCATGAATATTAGAAAAAGAGTATGGAGGTGAACTTTACTGAATATCTGCAAGTCTGCATCAACACTGGATCAAACATAGAAAGGTTCCTGGACCATCTCCCAAGATGCATAAAACCATACCTGTCATGGGGAACATAAAGTACCAAGACAGCTGTTGGAAAAAAACACAACTAATCAAGCATGCATCATCACAGAGGGCAATTTTATGATCCAGAAAGGAGAGGATTTAACTTGCTTGCTCAGGAAGGGTTAGTAGAAATCATGAGAAAAAGTGACATTCAATATCTTTCGGCCACAAACTGCTTCAATTTAACAAGGAAGAAATGTTCTCCCTGGATGAAACAGTATAGAAAAACTGCATTTTGTAAGAGCAATACGAGATGGTGATTTGTAAATCCTTCCAATGTTCAAAGGCCATAGCAATAGCAGATTGATCAGCACACTAATTCAGAAGCTTAAATTAAAAAATATTTATATATAGATATTCTGATATAAAATATGCATTTTTGGAAGGAAGTTATATAAGATGTCAGGCAATTATTAAAAAAAATAAAAATACATGGTCAGAATGTCAGGAAAACAGTAAATCCTTGATGGGCTAACAAGATCTCTTATTTAGAAGTGAAAAGTGCATATCCTACAACTGGAAACAAAGAGCAGAATAGGTGATATCAAAATAGGGTCAAGGGAGTAAGGAAGATGATTTCCACATGTCTAATAAACAGACAAAAAAAACCAAGTGAAATTTAGGTCATTATTAAATAAAGGGTGGGATAAAATAGATAATACAAACATGTTCTCCCAAGATTCAACTTTCATAAAGGAGAAAGTGTTAGTGCTATACAAAATGGGCAAACCAGCTTTGGGCAGTTCAGAGGTAGTAATGACCTTGAATATGATTCCAGGGTATTCAGGGACTCAGCTAACAAACTTACTGAACCACTTACAACTGTTTAAATCATAGAGAATTAGAAAGTACCTGAGAAAAAGCAAACTTACCAGTGATCCTGAAAATGGAAGAGAGACAAGATTATTCTTTAGGAACCATATATTTATCTCCATTGCTACAGGAAACATAATACAAGAAAGGTAGGAAAATCATATGAAGAAGACTACTATTTTATAGTTTATTTCTTGAAAAAAGAGAGAGATAATTGCATACCCTCTCCAGCCTCTCACCCAGGCAGCAGATCTGGAAACAAATAAAAAAGATAGTTACTGTTTATGTCTTGAGAAGAGAACATAATGTGCCTCCTCTTCTCTTGCACTTGCCCTCTCTTCATTCACTTACATTCTCTGGCTATAGAGTAGTATAGGAGGAACCTGGGGATATGTCTTCTTCACAGATGTTTTCACCTAACAGCCTGCTATCAGCAAATATCCCACCTTTCTCTGTGCTGGGTAGAGTAATAATGTAAATATCACCACATAAGCTTGTTCCTCTACCCATAAGTGAACACTTAGGAGACTGCAGTCATGAGACTTGCTTAACGGGAGGGTCATATCCAATGAATGAAGAGAACATTATATACTTGCTCATAAAATGAGTGGATGAAAGAAATGCAGCACAAGTCCCATGCCTACATGTCTTGGTTTTATTCAGCATCATGCAAAATTAATGGCAGTGCTCTTGGCTGTAAGCCAATGGGAAATGAAAATACAGTACAGGACAATAGAAAGCATAATGATGAGCAGAACTGTAGTGGCATCCAGTGTACAGAAGTGTGCAATAGTGTGTTAGATGGATCACTGTTACACCCGCTCTTATTTAAACACGCTACTGAATGATTTAAGGCTGGGGCAAACCACCATGGCAATTAAATTTTAAGATGACCCTATGTTCATAGATTCTGACAATGTTAAGAGAACTCAAAGACTCAGAACTACAAAAAACAGACAAAAATATGGATAGAAAATATTAGAATGAAGATGCAACTGTCTTTCTCATGTGAACTATTTATCCGGGAAAATAATATGAAATAAAGACATTCTATGATAGAGTAATCTAGAAATGAACACCAATGAAAGAACTTACAAGGGATAAAGGACAGTAAATTAGATATGCGTTTATAACATAAATCTGCAAAAAGAAAAGGTTAGTATAATTTGTGAACTATTGAAAGGAGGGATCTTACAATGACAAAAACATAAGAAATCCTTCTTCGGGCTATGAATAGCAAATTGCACCTAAAGTACTGTAGGCATACCTTGCTACACTGTTCTTAGGAGTGTATAGATAAGTTGAAAGGAATTCAGAAAGCAGCAGCAAAAATGCTGCTGCTGCAGCAATTCTCAGGTTATTAAAAAGGTAAAATGCCTGGATATAAAAGCAAGAGCTTTTAAATAATGAAAGAATATAAACATTGGACAAGAACAGTCACTGTAGGATGAAAGGCTTTATAGACAGGTCAGCAAGATGAACTCAAGAAATTGAGTTCTGAAGAGGATACTTATTTGGTCATGTCAAGGAAAGTGACAGAAGTCCATCTAACCAGACAGCCTGAACTATAACAGGAAAAATACAAAACACAACACAAATAAACAACAACAACAACAAAAGTGCATTGTCTGTGTTCATTTTTCTTTATCAGAAGAGTAATATTAAGGATGATACAAAACACAGTATACCACATAGTGATAAAATAGAATAATGAATCCAAGAGAACTTTCCCTTGTTTCCATAATATACCTTTTTTCTTTCAGACACTATTGAAAAACAAAAACCTTTTTTTTTTTGCCTTAACCAAAGGTCATGAGGACCAAAGTCCTGTTCCATGGCTTTTAACAAATACACATACTAAAATTTAAGGCAATCACTTTATTGTTTTTCAATCTATAGTGAAAACAGCACTTAGAAACTTAGGGTGATGACCAGTAGCAGCAAAAGACACTGTGTACTTTTGCAAACATACTAAGAAGAAGGAAGGAAAAAAGTAGAATAAATAAGAAGACTACACAGTAAATTTACTGAAGATTTCTTGGAATAAGGAAAGAGAAAACAAATGGGGAAAAGTGGACAAAAATCTCTAAGGTTTCAAATGACCTGTGAAAAAGTTAAAACACAAATATTCACAAAAAGAAAAAAATCAGTATAGGGAAGACAGTCATAGAAATATCCACAAAGGTGGAAACAGGCCAAACAGCATGTAATAAAAAGGGAAGAATACATTGACATAGCAAAAGATAATTTCAAAAGATGGTCAGAGAACAGAGAAAAGAGAGAGATAACTGTCCAGACAGTGCAGCTGCACTGCTGCTGTGTCATCTGAGACTGTGCACTGCAGGAAGGAAAACAAGTTTGAAAAGACAGCATACGAAAATGCCAATTTTAAACTTGAGCAAAGTTATTGAGAATTCATTGGTTAATGTCTTCTTGATCAGCAATTTTTTATCTGAGAAAAGCTAAAATTTCTATATTACATATAAAGCATGTTAGGTAGATGCTTTGCTGAAAGAAAAAAAGAAATATTTTGAAAGAGAGAATAGAAAGCAACTATAATAAATGCTCCCAGAATAGGATATTATATCCCAGGAGATCTTCTTAAATGCCTTTTTTTTTTTCCCCCCAAAATGCAAGGCTTCGTCCAATATTTAATGCAATTATATCTTTTAAGTGGAGCGTCCAGTTGAAACAATGCTTTTTCTCCTTCTCATAGACCTAGTTCAGGTCAAACTGGGCATGTGCCATTGATAAATTAGTGCTAATGAATTCCTGAGTTGAAAGCACCACCTCTGAATTTTTAGCATATTTTAAGAGAAGATCAACAGGTATTAATCAGGCAACAAAGCAGTAATTCATTACTCCAGTGGTTTCTTCTTCAAGGATCAGCAAATGCAAATAAAAACTGGAAGATGCAGAAAATAATCTCACATACTAGCAATCCCTGCTTGTCAATACCTGAAATTACAGCTAAATGCTTGGCTGCCATGGCAGCATATATTTCTCCAAAGCACTTACACTTCTATAATAAAAACCCTATTTTGTATATGTGTCTACTTAATTTTATCAGCATTACTGGATCCTGCAGATATTCATTGCAGGTACTTTTGCTGCAGGGTTCACTTTGGAAATATGGATTAGTGCTCACTTCCTTCTCATCAAGGGTGGGCAATTCAAATTTACCTTTGGATAAAAGAGACAAAAGCAATACTGAATGTTCACAGCCAGAGAACAACAACCTTATGCAGCACAATGTATCTGTCAGAGGAAGCAGCAGCCAAGAAATAAATTTTACCACTGTCTTCCCTTCTCCCATCTTTCTTGCAGCAACTATTGACTCAGAGTCCCCCATTCTGAGCATTAACAGCAGCTGCCACAACAAGGTACAGTTGTCCAATTTCATATTGTACTAGCACTGTCCTTGATAAAGTTGTAGTGTCCAGCATAATTTTTTCTCCTGGACCATTAGGCATTTTTTCAGTACAAGAGGGAAGGAAATGCTTTCCTACTGCATAATATTTCATTTTCCTTTTTTCCAAATGAAGATGAAAAATAAAATTATCCAAACTTTCATGAGTTTTTCATGCAGAATCTTTCTACTGCAGACTGCTAAGTTTCATTTTGATCCAATGTGAGCCATTACATTCTTTAAATAGCATACAATTTTCAAATAAATGAAGATTTTTGAACTAAGAATTAACTTCATGATAAACTTTTTTCAAGTTCTTTTCAATGGTCCATATATCCCACAAACTGCTTTATTTTATAAGGCAACATTTTCCCTACAATGAATAATAAGAACATTTTCTAACTCCCTGTTTCTTAGACCACTTCTCATTTACTTTTGTCTACACTGGGGTAAATACCTTTTTGATGTCAGTCTGTAAAATCATTTCTGAAAGTTTTTTTGGGTTTAGTGTAGTTCATTACTGTTAAATTTAGTGTGGTTAGTATCTGCAAAGATTATGTGCAAATGAGAGCATCTGTAATTCTAATACTCATAATTTAGCTCTGTTTTATGCTGTTAACTGGATTATTAGCAGTAACTTAGAAAATTATTTGTTGAATAGAAAGCATTGCAACTGATCATCACTGTTGGGTATAATACAAAATTCTCAAACGGATCAAATTAGTTGAAAAATGATGCTCAATTTCCTGTAGTGTAGATTTGGGTAAGAAATTAACAGAAAATGGAGTAATACTCTGCTCCAGCAGTACATATCCCCTGAATATTCTAGAGTGTCCCAGTATATGTCTCCAAAACAGAGTCTTCCAATACAAATAACTTGGGAAAAAAAAGTAAGCGCTTGACTACATAATCACTAGTACTGTTTCAGAGTTCCTATGTCTAATGACCAGAAAAGATGAGCAGTATGTTGTAGATGCACTTGAAGTCCTAGAATTCATTGTAGGTCAAGGGGAAAAAGGCAGCATGAGAGAATAGAAATGCTGGGCTTTATAGTTTCCTTTCTTAAAAATTAGCAAGAATTTTTGTTATTTTTTATTAACGGCCATTGGACTGAAAAAATAATAGAGGATGGATAAACTCCGATTTTAAAACACAGATTTGTTAAGAAATGTTATTGTCAGACTGTTGTATTTACAGTTGTCTACAGAAAAAAAAAAACCTTAATAGTGCCTGTATGTATGTGTAAGACTCACTAGAGAACTTTTAAAACTGTGAAAACAGGTGAGGAATTCCATGATGCTGATATCCCTGTAGGCTTGTTAGGGTGTCATCCTGAAATACTGTCAATAGGTATCCTTTTTCACATGTGGACTGAAACACAGTAATTGAGTCCTTGTGTGTATAGCAGTTAGAAAACCAATGTTAATTTTGAGCAAAATCCAAACCAAATTTTCCTTGTACTATATGAAATGGAAAAATTTCAGTTTTCCTTATTAATGTTCAAAATAAAGTCACTACAATACATAGCTACAGATAATGAAAGTGTAAATTGCAAGCTAATCCTTCATCTCAATAATAATCGCTACTTAGCTCAGTAGCTTGATTTTCTAATTTATTTTAGAGTTGGGATATTTATTTGGACAAAAAATTTGCATTTATGATCAGTTAGCATATTTAAAATTCCTAAAATAGTTCTGAACAATTCCTGGGGTTTGTTTGTTTTGTTGTTTTTTTTTATAAATTATGAGAAAAAAAAAAAAAAGGGACCCAAAGATTTTATCAGGAAGCAGTGCAAGCTGGCCACTCCCTGAAAGACGTGGAGCCAGGACTCATGGCACAGATGGCAGGCCAGGAGACTCACCAGCCAGGGACCACATCACTGCCTCCTATGAAAAATTGGGGCAAGTTGGGGGGGCTTCTGGGGCAGCCTTAGGGATCAGATAGCTCTATAGGGATGGGCCAAAGCAATGCCAAGACATCAGCCTGCAGGCAGGGGTCAAAATCAGACACAGTGAGGATAACAAGGATTAAGTTTTAGAATGTCTGGGAAGGGCTGCAGGGAACAGGACAGGATGAGGGCAGGCTGAGACATCAGCCTGTGCATTGGGACTGGTTCAAATCATGGCTAGGCAGGACATAACTGTGGTGGCTCTAGAGATCAGCACTGCTGCAGTATCACTGGTAGGGAGTGACAGCCCTACACTGGGCTTCAAATGGGGTCCTGGGCTGTGAGGATCGTGGCGGGTTAGGTCCAGAGGACTCTGGTTAGGACCAGTAAGGCCTGTTAGTACCCTAATGGCCCTGACAGGATGCAGATTTTGGGTTCTTATATAATTATTCCAGAACTCTAACAGTAATTTTTGAAATTGAAAATAACACATAATGCCAAATCAAGTTATACCTTTTTGTAGGCCAAACGATCCAAAATAGTCAAGTGAACAGCAGGGATAGATAGAATAAAGACTTAACTTTAGTCAGATGAAAACTAAGCGTATAGTCTAAGTTACATAGGGCACTTTCTCTCTAGTCTTTGGAGAGACTTTCAGCTGATCCTAAGAAAGTAAATAAGGCTGTATCTCCATGAATATGACTAAGAGGATCTGTTTATTACTGCCTGCCTTCATATTCCATCCTATCCCTGGCAAAAAGCTGCTGCTGTTTGCTTTGCCTAGCACCAGGCATGGTGAGCTGGTTCAGGATCCAAACAAGCAGAACTGTCGTTAAAAATAACAGCTGTCTCAGAGTAAATGGCAATGCTGGTCCCATGAAGTTGGGGAGGGAAAAACTTAACCAAACCTTCATTGTCAGCTAGCTGCTACTTCACTCCAGGATGGAGATTGGTAGATGCTATCTCCTCTCCTGGAAGGCAATGTTGATGACTAGCTAAGTCTAGGTATCAAACCTTTGGATGGAAACTGTCAAATTCTATTTGAAAAGTTTATCTTGAATCTTTTTCCTCTTAAAAACATCTAACTTTTTTTTTAAGCTTCTCACTAAAGCAATTTTTAAAGAACACTAAATTTTTTACTGAATTTACATTGCAGGTGAATGAACAGGCAAGAACATTTGAGAAGTACACAGATATTATCCCAGCCGAGTTAGATGTTGAGATATTTTCAGTAGACACAGTTCAGAACTATTCTCATTGTCTGAAAATTGTGTGAAAATGCAAAACTTTCTGTGGAAATTTTCATTTATTAATAATGTTATTTCCATCTTCCTAATTCAGGCCAAAATAACTTTAAAAGCCCCAACTGAATTAGAATTTGGGGCTTGTTTGACCGACCAGGTTTGTCAACTGCACATTTTGAGCACATTTTACTACGTCTAAATATACAGTGCCTTCAGCAGAGATCTTACCTGGTACCTCTACATGTTATAAATAAAAGCCTGGTCAACTGGAAAGCCTCTTTTACTTCAACTGGTGAGTGTTACGTGGTCATGGGAAGCTTTAAAAATTCTGTAGCTGGCCTGTTCCAGAAATAGTCTATGCACATTTTGGAATTAACAAATGAGTTATGGGAATGCACTTCATTAGTCAACTGTCTCATAGTACAGTAGAATTGTTTGTTACAAATAATTATTTGCAGACTTCACTAGAACACTCACAGACTAGAATGTTGAAATAATCTCAAATATTTCTGTCCAAATTGAAAGAAAAATATGAAAACCCAAAATTGTCTTTCAAGTAAGAATATTTCAGAAATATTTTCTAAAAAAAAGTAAATCTTATCTAGAATTCTTCCACTTATCCTAGACATTTTTTAGTATTTTTATACAAAAGTATGTATTTAGAAGCAGAAAATCAACTTAGAACAAAAATGTAAGCATCAATTTTAAAAAAATGAGTTCTAAACTATTTCAACATTTTCATTTCTTCCTTTTAAAATAAGATTCTATATGAAATGAAATATTTTATGAAAGATGTTTTGATTAAATGGAATGTTCAATCACATCTTTTGAGCTGTCTCAAATCTTTTACTCATGTTTTACACACTGTGTTTTCAGGCAAAAAATGCTGTGTCATGGTTCAATCTCAACTGGCAACTAAACATTATGGAGCCACTTGCCCACTGCCCTCCCACCCCCCACAACCCCCGCATAGAACGAGAAGGAGAACTGGGAGAAAAAGATGTAACCCTTTCAGCCGAGATGAGAACAATTTAATAGAACACCGAGAGAAAAAACAACAGTAATAACAATAATACTAATTAAATGATATATAAATTGAGTGGTATAAATTGCAAGGCTCTACCAAATCATGTTCCCCTTCCCTGGGCCAGCCCTTCCCTTATACAGTGGGCATGACATAGGTATGGCATTGAATATCCCATTGGCTGGTTTGGTAGTCTATCCAAGCTGTGGCCCCTCCCAGCTGCTTGTGAACATTAACCCTATCCCAGCTGAACCCAGGACATGATGTTTTATCAGCCCTTAAATGGCTATCACACAGCTTAGTTTGTTCTACTAAATACACCGATTTAAATAAGAAACTCAAAGGCAGTTCTGTCCCACTCAGCATAGAGATTGGAATCCAAGATGTAGAAAATATAGTATATTTACTGCCTGAATTAAATTCTGATAAGCTTAGTAGATCTGTGTAAGTTTTCATTCTGGTTAGAAATAATTTTTTTTAGGGATTATATAAATAATACCTCAGAATTGGAACTGGAATGAATTTCTTATTATAAGAGAAACACACAGTATTTTGCAAGGTAAATATAACTGTCCTGCTTTTCTTCTGAGTAAGGAAGGATTAGGCATATTTGAGTTGATTTATTCTTTAATATGCATTGAAATCTGCAATTGCTTTCTCAAAAATGCAAAATACTTCTATTTCTCATTCATTTGTTGTACCTTGCTAGTCATGCAGGTAAATGGGGATACAGTTTTGTGACTACAGACACAATGCAATACTTGCTCAGGAACTACACACACAACATCCAGATCTCAAACAGAAAAAGAAAAGTCCTTAACATATACTTTGTAGAATTTGTATATTTTCCTCTAAGATTAAATTATTTAAGTTTACTTCATTTAAGATTCATTTGATGTGTTGTGTTGAAAAATATTGACTTGTATATTGACTCTGTGTTCATTCACAAACTCTCAGCTCTGTTGAGATGCTGTGTCTGACTCAGGAGAGCACTCTGCAAGTCTTAAGCATGTTGCATTCTTATCTACTATTTTTCATCAAGATTTTTTATTCAGGTTTTAATTCATCCTCTCTCCTTCTTATATCTTTCACATTTCCAGACATTTGTTATGGGTGTCTTTTTAAGCAGTCTGCAAGATTTATCTCTTCCATACTCCCCCTTACACCACATCACATTAATCAAGACAGCTGAACCAGTACAATTAACTGCCTCCACTTCACTCTTGAAGCAAGAAACGAGAAAAGCTTCCACCAAAAAGCGTGCTTTGCAGAACAGGCATGGGAAGTCAATCCCTAAGCAATGTCTGGCTGGAGAGCTAAAAGTTGTAATATTACAGAGCCAAGCTGGTTACAAGCTGATACCTCCCTCCCTCATAGCTACACAAACAGGCTTCATCCTGAATATATCGCCTTATCCCAGGATACCAAGATTTCAAAATCAAGCTTTTCCTTTGTTTCCATTTAAAATATCAGCTCTAAGAGGAAAGACTCTTGAGTGAGAATTAATCTGGAAATTCTGCTGATGATGGATGAGATAAAATAGAACACAGCTTGCCCATCTGCAACTTTATCGGCTCGGCAATACTGACAAGAAGATAAATGTGTTACTGTCACTAAGCTAGACATAGTATTCAGAAGACACATAAGAAACAGACCTCTGCAGGACATAAATACAAGTATATAAAGTTGATTTTTCTGACTACATTCACAGGAAAGGCTCTCTTCTAAAGAGTTTTCATTAGCAGATGAGTGTATGTTATTCCTAAGCAGGCCTGTGAGAGCATTTAATATACACACTTCCCAAGTCCTCTATCGATTCACTGAGCACAACAGGGAAAACACAGTTCTGTTAAATATAAGGAAGCTTTTGTCACAAACTAGGTTTGTTTTCAGTAAAAGAAAAATGCAAAAATGTTGCCAAGATACCTGGGATAAAAAGTGAGTAAAATCAGTTTCAAAATACATTATTAAAATTGTAAGAGTCAAGTCCCTCTCTTGAACATAAATGAGCTAGCCTATTATTTCATTAAATAAACATTTCCTCATAGAAAAGCATATTTTATTTAAAAAGTAAAGTTTCAGATTTGTTGAAAAGGTCTAATGTTTTATTAGGAAAGTCATAGTGATGACTATTGGCTACCTGCCTGGAAGATTGCTGTGAATTTAGCGTTTTACCTGCAGGGAGACAGAAAAATTGACAAAAGTGTTTTAGACACCTCTAGGGAAGCAGGGAAGAAAAGGGAAGGCAGTTTGCTCTTACTCTTCACTTCTTCCAGCACTGCAGTCAACGCAGTCTTGACTCAGGGAAGTTCACTTAATTTGATCCATTGCCAATTAATATAAGCTTTTAATTTCTGACAGTATTTCCCCCTCAACACTCAAACAATTAAACACTTCGGGAACACCTGACCCATTGCCCCTTCCCGAGGCTCAACTTAGCCCAACATCTATCTCTTCTCTCTCCTCTCCTAGCCCTAGCTTTCCTTATTTTAGGAGTGCACAGAAGAGGAATTCATGACTGCTGTCTAATGGTTTCCTTTTGCAGGTCCTTACTTCTTCCTCTTTTTCCCTATGGCTCCTTGTTTCTTACTGCTCCTCTGTGGGCTCTCTGTGGGCCACAGTCTTGTTATACTGCCTGTGTCTGTGCCCTGGTGTGGGCAACCCGCTCACAGGCCACAGTCCCTCAGAGCCATACCTCCTCTGGCAAAGAACACCTCGCCAGCTACATCTCTAACCATGTCTCTTTCTACATCTCCACTGCTTTCTCCTCCATTTTCTCTTGAAACATGCCTCCTCACATTCCCATTTGAATATACATCCCTTTATAAACCATACTTTTAGCATAATTAGAACTTTAATATACTTGAATTGCAAACTCAGCCCTCCGTCTCAGGCAACAGGGATTAATTCTGGACAACGTGCACACACACTCAGTCAATCTCCACCCCATGCCCCTGGAAATGAGACTGTGGGGATTAACATCACCACAGTTTAAAAAAGTACTCCTCACAAATTTCCTCTCTTGCTGCTGCAAAACGGAAACCCCTGAAGCTTGCAAGAGTTTTCAATACAACCACTGCAATCAGACCTGTTTCTGCATCTGAGGGGTCGACAGCCCCATCTCCCTGGCTATTGCCCCAGCAGCCTCCAGGCTGTGGTGGCTCCAGGGCTGCTGACCAGGACACCCTGCCCCAACACATCCACTTGCCTGATCGCAGGTGCCCCTCACTAGCGGAGGTTTTTGCGGGCTGTGGGAAGATCACTCCTCCAGTGCTGCTGGAATTGGCCCAGTTCGGCTCATGGCCTCTCCCATCATAGGGAGGCAAGTGCGCCCAGTGCAGTCCACTGCTGGGGGCCAGCAGGATAGGGCAGGTGCACCCCTGGGCTTTTGGTCAGAGGTGGCTTCTTTTAACATCACTTACTAGTTCTGTTTCCTGTGGGAAGAAGGTGTCGCAGAAAGGAGTCTTGCAGGTATGCAGGTGGTGCATTGGAAAGTAGTGTTTTCATTCTTGTGAGAGTGGATTCTGGGGGTGGTAGTAGCAGCTTTGTTATCTTTTCTTCTTAGAAGCAAATATGTTTCTTCCTGAATAAAAAAAAAAAGAAGAAAAAAAAAAAAGCAAGAAGGAAAATCACCTGAGTGGTCTGTCATCAATTTAAAAGTCCATTAGTGTCCATAAGAGATGTGTTTGAGCACTGGTTTAACTGATTTAACTGGTTTGTATGATACAAATATATTATAATTTGTTAGAGTGGACTCTACATAAACTTGGTACCAAGATTATTTTCACAAGCACTCTACGTCATAAAGTTCCTGCAGGTCTGCACTGTAAGAAAAATTATATAACTGTTTAGGCTGGAAAAGACCTTTAAGATCACTCAGTCCAACCATTAACCCACACTGTCAAGTCCACACTAAACCATGTGCTTCTGCACCACATCCATATGTGTTTTAAATACCTCCAGGGATGGTGACCCCACCACTGCCCTGGGCAGCCTCTTCCAAGGCCTGATAAACCTTTTGGTGAAGAAATTTTCCCAATGTCCAATCTAAACCTCCTCTGGTGCAACCTGAGGCCATTTCCTATTGTCCTATCACACGTTACTTGTCAAAAGAGACTGACCACCACCTCACTACAAGTTGTAGTAGATGTAGAAAGTGGTAAGGTCTCCCCTGAGCCTCCTTTTCTCTGGGCTAAACAACCCCAGTTCCCTCAGCCACTCCTTGCTCTAGACCCTTCACCACCTTTGTTGCCCTTCTTTGGACATGCTCCAGCACCTCAATGTCCTTCTAGTGAGGGGCCCAAAACTGAACGCAGTACTCAAGGTGCGGCTTCACCAGCACTGAGTACAGGGGGAATTCCCTAGTCCTGCTGACCACACTATTTCTGATATAAACACAGATCCTGTTGGCTTTCTTGGCCACCTGGGCACACTGCTGTCTCATATTCAGCTGACTGTTGACCTTGTAATGACAAACAATGCTAATATAGGAATGATAGAAGTTTAAATTAGTAAGTGTGTAGCCAACAGAATTGAACTCCTCCGTATTGAGTTATATGCTTTTTATATATTGAGACATAAATGGTTTCAGTAGTTCAGTGTGTTAAATAGGTGAATAAAGTATAAAAGGGTGTGTTTAAGAGGTGATTCTTTTCAGGTGAAACCTATACATCTGGGTCATCCTGTCTCTGATGACAATGTGAATATAAGTAATGCTCGCAGGCATTATTCTTATATTCTCTCTTTTGAGAGAGTTTACATAGATTTTAGAGTGCTAACTTATTTCTGGCATAGTTTCTGCAGGACAAACATGAAATTTTGCTGTAAATTCCTGAATATGATCATGCAGAGGTTGGAACTAACAAGCTAGATCTCTGTCCCTAATTTTGCCTGATGCACAGCAATACAGACATATTCAAATTCAGTGATATATTACACTCTATTGATACACACACCATCAGTAGTAAAGGCATAGTGATATATAGAAATTAGTAATTAGAAAATTACTGCAAAGATAAATGTGAGATCTCATGAAAGAGGAAGGTGATATTTATTTACCAAAACCATTATGCAAGTTAATTTTATTCACTGACATTCTCAAAAGCAACAAGATGTGTATATCCAGCTGGTCTGGCCATGATCACTTCTGTGCTACATGGGAGAAGAGACTTGGCAGTAGAGTCCTCATGACAGCTCTGGGTGCTCTTGACTGGCAATGACAAAACAGTCTGAGCAGATTTTCTCTAACCTTTGATATTTATCAGCTGTTTACGGTCGAAATCTGGCTCAGAATCTTGCTTACTTCAGTCTCCATAGACCTTAGAATACATTGCTTGCCTGCTGTCTGGTTTTATATTTTGTTTTGGTTTTGGTTTGGGTTTTTTTTTGGCATATATGCTTCAAATGCATGTTTGTGTGTTTTCCCAAGCAGCAAATAGGAAAAAAAAAAAAAAAGGTATATGTGATAAACTGCAGTCTTGTTGCAATCTTCATAATACTGGGACACAGGGTCCTCACTGACAGTCATCTGTGCTTTGATGTTTCCGAGTGGAAGCCTTTCAGTCTTGACATAATACATTTCTTAATTTTACTGCTGGGAATGGTGTTCTGTAAACAATGTCCTGTGTTGTCAATACAGGGGTTTTAATCTTTGGTTTGTATTTTTAATCCTTGGTTTATATTTAAGTTTTAGCGTTTACACACACATTTCCAGACAGAAAAGTTCCAAACCTAGAAACTTTGTTGAGTATTTCTTGACCCTCAGAGAATGATATGTCAATTCCCTATATTACTGCTACTGAAGTTCATCCTGGAGTGCAGCAGATGACATTAAACCTTAGCCAGCTTAGGCAGCTCTCCAGACTGCTAGCATATGGCACATTGGTGCTACCAGGTCCTGTGCTTCTTTCCTGTAGTGCCTTATGAAATGGAAAAAGATGGGTCAAATGAATGGAAGTAACAGTTCTTGTTCCTGTAATTTACTGCCATCAGTTTTACGGCAGTGCTCACTGCATTAATTTCAGCCTTACTCATCCTGCATTAGAATTATGCAGAAAAATCAAATCTGTAGGGTCTCTTTTCAATAGTGTTAATTGTGTATAAGCCTAATGCTCATCTGCTATAGACCAGATAATCAGCTGGTGTATTTGATTTAAATTTACTGGCCTCAACCAAGTTTCTTTGTAACTAGTGAGAATCTAGCTCAGACAAGTATCATTTGTTGTCTTTAAACTCCTATTTATCATCACGTAAGTGGAAGATGTCTGAAAGATGAAAAAGCCATAGAATAGACCAGTGTTCATGTTCAGTGTTTAGGAATTACACAGGTGGGGTTGAAGGAAATGTGGTCCAATGTGGAGCTTTGTGGTCTATTTTTAATTAAAAGAGTGAGATGCAACAAAGTAAATGTAAGATAAACTTCCATAAGGCTGAAATTAGTAGTATTAAAAAAGGCTAGCTCCACTTTCCAGTAAATATAACTGAAACACATGAAAAAAAAAAAAATAGACTTTGATAGATATTTTGGAAATTTAAATTACTCCAATAAAGGGAACATTTTCCTATCTTCTCTGAAATAACTGGGTCCTTTTTTAAGAATCTCTCAGACAGATTTTCTGGTATAGCCTGACTGCACTATGAAGTTTTGGCAATGCAATTCTTTCTGTACTTAAGTATCCAACTAAATCATAGTAAGAACTCTTTGTCTCTGTTGGAAGAAGATTATGCAGCCAGCGTATGCCAGGGAGCATCAGCACATCTAGGAATTAGTTTATGATCTTTTTCCTTGGATCATATTTGGAAATCAAATTCTAAACTTGGCTGCCTGAAGTAGGTAGGATCATATGCTGGAATCAAGACCCTGCATACAGTTCAAATAATCAAAAAAAATAACATTAAAGAAAATGGATGGTCTTAGTCTGAACTTCATTCATCCATTAGAAAGAAATACATTTGTGTCTGAATGACATGTTCCTGTTTTCTGTCTAGATCTTTCCTTCTAATAAAATAATGCATTTTCACTTTCTGTTTTACTTTCTCTGCATGCACACATTACTCCCAGAGCAAATTCCTATTGAATTTAGTGTGGGAGTAGGGTATCTCTTTATCTAGTTATTTCTTTTGAAACAGCAGAATTATTTCTGTAATCTTCTGTTATGACTGAATAAAGGAAAAAACCATCTCTTTGTACTTCAACAAATACAGGTGTTGAAATTATGGAGTGCTCACCCAGGTACTTAGGTTTCTTTAGGATTTATCACTGAAACATATTACTTGCCTAATTTTAAACCACATTAATAACAGTCTATTTTTATTAATGTCTATTGATTAATCAATCTAATCCTCCCACTGAAATTAAATTGATGAACTCCTGCTCATATCAGTGGCATCAGGATCAGACCTACATATACCACACTCAGTAGTTTTTTTCATTCTTAAAAGGCTTCGGTTTAGAAGCAAATAGCTATTTTGACTGTGGATGTCCAAGAGCAATACAAGAAGAAAAGACGTAAAGACTTCATTTCAAAGTTCTCTGAAAGGATTCACACGTAAACCTGAACTTAGTGTTGAAACGGAAGTCATTTCAGGGTGCTGATGGTTACTTCAGCCACTGGGATGAGGCGATTGCTCCAGAGTCAGTCTGAAATGCCTCATCTGAATGGAGAGAGCAGCATGATTGCTTCCTAACTGCTCCTTGCTTAATAATCACCGTTCTCTCTGACTCCTCAGGGTGCTTGGCCTCATCATGACTTAATTTGCTGTTTCTACAGATGTGATTCCATTAAATTAAGTAAATCAGTGATATCATACACCTCATAGATTTATAACTCAAAGTGACCCTTTCAAAGTAGATTTTTCTGTTAACAGCAACTAAAAAACTCACATTTTCTTGTCAAATTTACTGTGATGTCAAAAAAGTAGATGATTGAAAATCTCTCATCATGATGGCAAGGTTATATGAATTACAAAAGGGATTATAACACTGAAAATCAACATTGAAAAAGAATTGAAATGACTGAAATGATCTTAATCAGTGTTGCTTGCATGTTATTTACTGAAGCACAACAGCATCTGCAGCACTTCAGATCATATCGGAATCATTTCAGATTGGTCCCATGCTTCACATAAATGAAGCTTTTCTTCAGAAATGGCATCTCTAAGACCAACTTTTCTATAGCATCTTAGTTTCAGGAAATTGTTGCAGAAACATTTCTTTTAAATTCTGTTTAGAATCTGATTTTCTTTTGGCTAAATCTAATAAGAGAGAAAGATTTAAAATATTAAATGTAAGAGTTGAGCCCTTTAAAAGGTTATGCATGCAGTTGAAAGAAGATAATACAAATAGCGTTTAATTCTTCAAAAGATTAATCAGTTCTCCACATTCTTGTTTTCAAACAATGTTATCATTAAGTTTGGGTTAGGCTGAACTGAAAGGGTTTATTGGATTAGATAATTCATATAGTTTTATATAAATACCTGTACATCTGTGCCTTGAAAAATCATCTCCTTTGTATTTTGTAAAGCAGTATCATGTTTTACAAATTCAAGTTGAAAATGTGGAATTCAGAGATATGAGAGACATGGATCCTCGTGTTGTCAGCAAACAGAACTAATTCTATTTCACATAGTTAGTCACAAATATCAAGTTATATCTGAAAAGTGCAGCCACCTTTCTTTGCCAGAAGTGATGTGTTACTGTTACCTTTTGCTCAGATTTACTGCTAAAAAACAAATGAAAAGGAAACTCCACAGTATGTGAGTTCTGTTGAGTAGCATATGAGTCTCAAACCTGTGGGGAGTTACTGTAGAAACCTTTTCCTCTAATGAAAGAACAAACTGAACTTGTCTACCACTGGGCATAGAAAATTTAAGAATTTTCAATTCTTTATGGAGAGTGGGTTTATTATTTAACCTCCTTCCAAAAGACTTATATCCAGAGGTGTTCTGAATACACAGCATACAAACCCCTGTGCCATCTGTTTCAGTATCAGTTACACTGAATGGTCTGCTTTCCTTCATTTACAGGGGTGCTGTGTACCTCTTACTCTATCTCTGTGGAAGTGTTACTAATACATTTAACTATCTGGGAGCCACCCATCCCCAGAGAATTACCTTTTTCACATGAGTTGAATGGTCATTGAAGGATTCACCCAGTCACTACAGGCTTGCAGTCAAAACCTTTATCATAATATCTAGAGGTATTCCTGTGATCAAGGAAGAATGATTAACTTACACTTACCTATTTAACCTGTTACCTGTTGTTGCACAGAGAGGTAATCTGGCAGAAGATAAAACCCCTTGCATTCCCTCTTGTCCTCAAACATCATAGGGGATGGGGGCAGCTAGGCTTAGATGCTAAGTGATGTCCAATTTCGTGCTACAAGTCCAGTATCACGCATGCACTCAATAGCACACTGCACCTTCTGTCTGGTCATGCTTGTGACCAGCTACATGAAGGATGCGGTTTAGTTAGTGCTGTAAGTCCAATATCATGGATGCAATCAGTAGCACGCTGCACCTGCCATCTAGTCATGCACTATGGACTCTCACGATGCCCAATGAGAGATGTTTGTAGCTGGCTACATGATCAGTGCAGTTTATTGAAACAACAGGAATATAAGTTCTTATGATTGACGGTGATAAATACACTGTCTGCAAAACCATGTGCAAGTACAAAGATTGTAAATAATACAGCATGGCTACAAAATGTGTTAATTTAAAGAAACAACTCTAGAGATTTTTAAGTTTTTCCAAGGAAGTACTCGGGATAGTCCAAATCTTACCCAAAGGTGTCCCTATGGGGGGGAAGAGAGGCCCAGCCCATTGACTGTTCCCAGAAGACAGAGGTAATCTTTGATGGTATCGTTCCTGAGTAGTTCATGATGATATCTTCTCTAACATTCCTCCTTTCTTAAGCCATTTTTATGTTGTTGTTTAGCTTCAAGGTGGAGCTTGAGTGACTCTAGTCATAAATATTTTTACTATAGAATAATAGATTCATAGAATCATTATGGTTGGAAAGGACCTCTAGAATCGAGTCCAGCCTTCATCCTAACATCTCTCTATCCACTAGACCATAGCCTCAAGTGCTACGTCCACTTGTTTTTTAAACACCTCCAGAGATGGTGACGTGGGCAGGCTGTTCCAGTGGCTAACCACTCTCAGTAAAGAATTTCCTCCTAGTAACTAATCTAAACCTCCCCTGATACAACTTGAGGCCATTTCCTTTTGTTTTATCATTAGTAATTTAGGTGAAGAGTCCAACACCAGCCTCACTACAACCTCCTTTTAGGTAGTTGTAGAGAGCAATAAAATCTCCTCTCAGTCTCCTCTTCTCTAGACTAAACAACCCCAGTTCCCTCAGCCTCTCCTCATCAGGCATGCTTTCCAGACCACTCACCAGCTTCACTGCCCTTCTCTGGACCCACTCCAGCACCTCAATGTCCTTCTTACACTGTGGTGCCCAAAACTGAGCACAGTACTCAAGGTGCAGTCTCACAAGTGCTGAGTACAGGGGCACGATCACCTCCCTACTCCTGCTAGTCACACCATTTCTGATATAGCCCAGGATGCCGTTGTCCTTCTTGGCCACCTGGGCACACTGTTGGCTCATGTTCAATCGGCTGTCCACCAGTACCCCCAAATCCCTTTCCGCAAGGCAGATTTCCAGCCACTCCTCCCCAAGCCTGTAGCGTTGCCTGGAGTTGTTGTGACCGAAGTGCATGACCCAGCACTTAGCCTTGTTAAACCTCATCCCATTTACCTCAGCCCATTCCTCCAGCCTGTCCAAATCCCTCTGTGGAGCCTTCCTACCCTCAAGCAGATCAACATTCCCACTTAATTTTGTGTCATCTGCAAATTTTCTGATGGCACATTCAATCCCCTCATCCAGGTCATCAATAAAGATATTAAACCAGACTGGTACCAAAACTGAGCCCTGAGGGACACTGCTTGTGACTGGTTGCCAACTGGACTTAACTCAATTTACCACCACTCTCTGGGCCTGGCCATCCAGCCAGTTTCTAACCCAGCAGAGAGTCCACCTGTCCAAGCCATGAGCCACCAGCTTCTCCAGCAGAATGCTGTGGGAAACGGTGTCAAATGCCTTACTGAAATCCAGGTAGACAACATCCACCACTCTTCCCTCATCCACTATTGTTCTTTGCCTTTCAACCTCCTCCTTAAGTTCAGCCACCAGGCTGAGCAGATCATTCACCTGGTCACACCAGATGAAGGTGTTATCCCTGTCACGCTCCACTAGCAGTGCCAGACTCCAGCATTCTCTGCAGACAGAGACCTGGACACCTCCACGCTTCTGAAAGACCTCTGTCTGGGTCACCACATTTTTCTGGAAGGAGCTTTTGTCCAGCTCACAACCATCTCTATTCCTGCATGTGACCTTTTTTTTTTTTTATTTTTTTATTATTTTTATTTATTATTTACTCTCTTGAGCATCCTCCTTCACGCCCTGCTTGTCACATGCCAAAAAGCGAGAATGCCGCTGTCTTGCTGTTCGCAGTCTGAGCTCTGCTTCTGGTTTTCACCACGTTTAAATCTCCCACGGGTTCACCAGGTATGCCCCAGACACGTCACCTTCTTGGCCTCTCTTGTGAGAGCTGTTAAATTCTGCTGGGTCTCTCCTTCTTTCCTCAGGCTTTCCTGGCTCAGGGAACCCCCTGTCCACCTCAAAAACCTCAAAAAAAAAAAAACAAAAAAGAAAAGAAACCACCACCAAACAGACAAACGAAAAAAAGTAGCGCTTCGGCAGGGGGTTTACTGGTGCCAACGCCGCTGTCTTGCTGTTCGTAGTCTGTGTAAAATTCTTTCGCTTCGCTTTTAAAGATACAGATGAAGAAAATTCATGGAGCAAGCTTAGTGAGGGGTGGCTGAAGCTTGGATGCAGGTAGACTTTGGGATGAAGGTGTGTTTTGGTATTAAAATGAGATTATAATGAGCAAAGTTTGAACAGAGGACAGAATCGTGTCAAAAAATTACATTGTTGGCCCAGGGTGACAAATATCCAGCTTATAAATTTCACAGTACCACAAAGTTCCCATCTCTGCAGTCATCCACAGAGCCTGGTTGCAGAGTTCTCACTCTGCTCCACCCTCTGTGTTATTTTTCAGGCAGTGATGTTCAGGGAACCACTGTGGAATGGATTTCCTGCATACCAGCTGCAGCTGCATTTCATCCTCAACATCTCTTTAATATTATACCTTTCCTTCATGTGTGAACAATGCCATGCCTTTAATATAAGTTTAATTTCCAAGTTACCTTCAGTAATTATTCCACACCTGTTGACTACTACATTTAATCTCTGAAGGAGTAAAGGAGAGGTGCGGACTATATTTTTTTTCTGGTAGTAATATTGAAGCAAATTAACAGGCAAAAAAAAACCAAAACAACCAACAACAACAACAACAAACACAACAGTAACAAAGCAAACAAAGAAACCCACACCAAAACCCAAACCCAAACGAACCAAAAAACCACAATAAAATAGTGACTTATGTCTCTGCCTATGGCAAGGATTAGACTAGATGATGTTTAAGAAGTCCATTTCAACCCAAACCGTTTTTACTATTGGGTTTATATAGAGTTGAATTTTCTTGCCAGAAAGAAAAAGACAATTTTCATAACAGTATCCCTTTTCAAGGTTATGCTACATTTAGTTTTCTGATACTTTAGTACAGAATAGTGAAAAATCCTTAAACAGAGAAGAAATGAGAGCATCTTCATGTTGTATCCCATATTAAGAAATGTTACAGACTGATACTGCCTCTCCATTAATAGATTCTCAGATAATCTATCAAGGCTTTGTGCATTTCCAAACAGTAAAAAATCTCTTCAGGATGCCCAGGCCCTCCCTTTTAACTTTGGAGGGTTTGGTCACTGGTGTTTTAGGAGTCATCAATCTTCCCTGAGAAAGTAGAAATGGATAAGACTATATGAGCAAATGTGTTACACTAGAAATTCCCAGTATGGCTCTACTCTTACATAATCTTTATCCAAGAGTAAATTATGCATCTCTCTCTTTATGTAGCTGTCTAACCTGACACTTTGAATTTTAAAAGAGAAAGAATTTTGATTAGTCAATGCCCTAAAATATTTAGGTTGTTTTAGTCAGTATTGAAGGAAACTGCTGTCTTCACCTCCTTTGCAGTCAATCATTATTTCCTTGCAATTTTCCCGTCAACTTGCTATATTATAACTTCTATATTATAACTTCTATATTAGATTATTACAGAAAGTAAGGTCTCAACCTACTAAGGTACTAACATGAGAAAGTTCTGTAGTGTAGGAAGTAGTTTAGAGTAATAGTTACAGCGCAGCAAGGGTCAAATTGACTGCTATATTTTCACTACTTGAATGATTTAATGTACTTGGATAGAAAAGGCTATGTGGCCTATCAGTCACTCATTAATAATATCATTTAAATTCAGCCATTTTATTCTTATTATCACTTTACACTAAATTTCCAAATAAGTGTCCAGTTCAGATTTCTAATTTGCAGTTAAGGGTTTAAATACAGTGAGATCATTACATGATGCTTTGTACAATACACACTAATACTTGAGAATCAAAACATACTACCAAGTTTATATCAGCCATAGAAGCGTAACACAATTGCAACATAATACAAACAAAAATAATGAGAAGCAAGTAGTCCTGAACATTTAGTATCGTTATCAGGGTCATAAGTTTCCCAAGAAAATATCTTCTTATTTCAAAATAGTTGTACATCAGACCTCTTCCAGTGGAGGAGTAACGGCAATAATTAAGCTGATAACGCACTTTTATTTCCTTCTTTTGATGACTCTCATCACTTGAATGACAGTGAAATTCCCATAAAAATATGATAAATTAGAGGTGTATTGCAGAAAAAACAGTCTTTACTCAGGGAACTAACAATTTAATACACTGCCAGGTATGAAAAAATTCTAATCACTATTCCCGTAATTGAAAAAAAAAGAAAACATACAATTAAACAACTATTTTCCTACTGTCAGCTTAAGCCCCACACCTGTCCTGCCTCCCTTTGATGTATCAATTTCTTTGTTTTCACTGTGACTTAAACTTAGTCCATCCCACTTCATTTGGCTGAGAGACAGGGGGTGAAGGAGGTTGGGGTCCTGTGTGTAATAGATTGCTTCTGCAGCTCCTTGGTCTCTACTGGCTGTCCTCCGCTCCTTTGTTTCTTGGTGTACATGCTCCAGCGTGGATCTTCCATGGGCTGTAGTCCCTCAGGGTTGTCTCTCTTCCAGTGCAGGTCATCTGCAAGCTCCTGTCCCATCAGGCATGAAGTGTCTCTTCCCAAGAGCATGTCTTCCGCTGTGTATCTCCAAATGCTTCTCACTCACATATCTTTCCCAAGAGCACCTCCTTGTTGTCTTGTCACATCTCCTACCCACTTTGTCCTGATATCAGCCAAGGATGGGTTCATGTCCTTTTTCCACCCTGCAGCCCACAGCTATCCCCACCATTCCAGGTATGCTCAATGTAGTATGCCAAGCTAAACATAATCAACTGCTTGGCTAAGCTGATTTCCTTCTATGACAAGGTTATCCACTTAGTGGATGATGGAAAGGCTGTGGACATTTTCTACCTTGACTTTAGTAAAGCCTTTGACACTGTTTCCAACAGGATTCTCCTGAAGGAACTGGTTGTTTATGGCTTGGATGAGTAAAAAACTGTCTGGGTGGCTGGACCCAGAGACTGGTGGTGGAGTAAAATCCAGCTGCAGTCAGTCACAAGTGTTGTTCCCCAGGGCTCAGTATTGGGGCCTGTTCTGTTTAGTATCTTTGTAATGGTCTGGACGAGAGGTCAAGGTAAGTTTGTAGACAACACCAGTTTGGGCAAGAGTGTTGATCTGCTTGAGTGTAGGGACGCTTTACAGAGGGATCTGAACAATCTGAATTGATGGTCCAAGGGCAGTGGGATGAGGTTCAATAAGTCCAAGTGCCGGGTCCTGCACTTGAGTCACAATAACCCCCTGCAACACTATGGGCTTGGGGAAGAGTGGCTGAAAAACTTCTTGGTGAAAAAGGACCTGGAGATGGTGGTCAACAGCCAGATAAATATGAGCCAGCAGTGTGTCCAATTGGCCAAGAAGGCCAACAGCATCCTGGCTTGTATCAGATATAGTGTGGTCAGCAGGACTAGGGAAGTGAATGTCCCCCTCTACTTGGCACTGGTACTGTGTTCAGTTTTGGGCACCTCACTACAAGAAAGACGTTGAAGTACTGGAGCATGTCCAAATAATGACAACAAAGCATACCTCAGGTTTAGAATCAGGGGTTCAGTGGGTGGTCAAGTCAACTCTCTTCCTACCTTTAAGATACTCATCAGTAGTGCATGCTACTGATAACTTATGGTCTGTTTCAGAAAGGCCTGCTGAAGAAGCACCCACCCTTCCTTCTTTCCTTCCTTCCTCCCTTCCTTCCCTCCTTCCTTCCTTCCTCCCTTCCTCCCTTCCTCCCTTTCTCTCTCTCTCTCTCTCTCTCTCTCTTTCTTTCTCTCTTTTTGAATGGAAAGCTCATTTATGCTTTTAAATATGTTTATTTAGGACTTGCCCCTGTTCATCTTGTATATAAAAAGATTGAAAATGTAACTTGAGTATGGAGGACATGTGCAGTCATTTTTATACAGTTTGCTAGAAATGCATTTTTCTCACTAGTGAGGATTCTTCCCTTATTATTTATTTTTTAATTAAAAGGATACTACTTGTAATACAAATGAAGAATGACAGGTGAATCAAAGTGAATTCCTTTTGGTCATTAATTATCATACCATATATTACTAACACCATAATCTACACTGGCTTTCTTTGTGATCAATAACATTTATAACCCTGATTTCTTCTGCTCAGCATTTAATTTCTAGGGGAAACACAGCAGCAATTTTGTATTTTTATAAATTGACCCCCTTCTAGCTTCCAAGTATTTTAGGAAAGGTTTCATTGAAATTCAGTTCAAAAATGAATGCAATTTGCTGCTAGTTGATAATAAGAGATCATCTGGCTTCAGCAAGGCTCGCGTGACTGAATTTAATAAAACATTTGATGAAATCTTGATTAGAACACACAAAGCTTCGTATCTGGGAAACATCAAGTGTGATTTGTGCTTTTGTATCATTCTAACCCTAGCGTCCCTTGTGCTGAATGGAATAATCAGCTTAAATGTATGTACACTAATGATGTGTTTGTCATAAAAACATAGCACACAATTCCTTCATCAGTGTCACAGGAAAGTACAATGGATTTAATTCAGTGCTAGTTGCAAAATATTTTTGTGGTGGGGTGTTCTTGAAAGGCAAGATAAATTTGTAAAGCTCTTTTGTGTGTAATTTATACAGACAATAGAGTGATAAGCAGGGTCTTATCCTAGGTGTCCTTATTGTTCTCTGTTTTATATTTTGGAGTTGTGAAAAATAGCATATAATTGGCTGTAATAGGATATAGTCTGAAGTAGCAGTAAATTCACCATCACTCTGCTATAACATTCTGCTCGATACAAGTCTCTTGACATAGTAGTCATATATGTGAAACGTCTGGTAATGTACTCCCCCCTACACCTTTACTTCCATGGAAGCAACTTGGGCCAATATGAAATACTTTTGTGTCTCCCATTTTGAGTTTTTACTGTCAAATACACATTTTCATCAAAGATGTGAAAAAAAAAAAATCTGAAATCTTGTAAAAAGTTCTGAGATATTGCTTTCACTGAGGAACAAAACCTCATAAAGTTAGACAGCTAGTTTTTAATAACATTTCTTTAAAGAACACTGAAATAATTTCAAGAAAGTCCAATGTTCTAGCTGACCTTCTTTGACAGAACATTCTGACTTTTCATTTCAGAATATTTATTCACAGAATCACAGAATGGTAGTGGTTGGAAGTGACCTCTTGAGATCATCTAGTCCAACCTCCCTGCCAGAGCAGGTTCACCTGGAGCAGGTTGCACAGGAATTAATCCAGGCAGGTTTTGAATATCTGCAGAGAAGAAGACTCCACAATCTCTCTGGGCAGTCTGTTCCAGGTCTCCATCACCCTCAGTACAGAAGTTTTTCCTCACATTCAGATGGAACTGCCTGTGTCCCAGTTTTTGCCCGTTGGCCCTTATCCCATTGCTTGGCACCACTCAAAAGAGACTGGACCCATCCTCTTGACACCTGCCCTTCAGATATTTATAAGCATTGATAAGATCTCCTCTCAGTCTTCTCTTTTCCATACTAAACAACCCCAAGTGTCTCAGCTATTCCATGTAAGACAGATGTTCCAGTCCCCTAATCATCCTCTTAGACCTCTGATGGACTCTCTTCAGTAGTTCTCTGTCTCTCTTGAACTGGGGAGCCTAGAACTGAACACAATACTCCAGATGTGGCCTCACTAGGGGGAGGGGGACGACAATCTCCCTTGACCTGCTGGTCACACTCTTCTTAATGCACCCCAAGATACCATTGGCTTTCTTGGTCCCAAGAGCACGTTGCTGGATTGTAGTTAACTTACTGTCCACCAGAATTCCCAGGTCCTTCTCCATGGAGCTGCTTTCCAACATGTCAACCCCTATTCTGTACCAGTGCATGGGGTTATTCCTGCCCAGGTACAGGACTTGACACTTGCTCTTGTTGAACTTCATTATGTTCCACTCACCCAATTCTCCAGCCTGTCCAGGTCAAGCTATTTCCTGTGACATTTTATGTCATTCAGCTTCAAGATAAATTGTCAAAATCAAAATTTTACCTTTCAGTGCCATCAAACCAAGTTATTTTGATTTCCTTGATTTTTTTTTCAATTCAGTCATAAGTTTGGAAGAAGGTTGAGGTTCTAATAGTAAAAATATATGTCCACATACTTTTAATATGCACTATTAACTAGGGAGAAATGCCAATTTAGACATTTCTAGGGAAACTAGGGATGAAATTCCAATCCTGTTAATTGTCCGTGTTCCTCCTTTTGTGCTAACCTTGTTCAAGTCTTGCCTTTTTTTTTTTTTTTATTCTGTAGATTAATCAAATTATGATTAAATTTCTTCTTGGGTTAAACAGAGGGTATGTTGGCAACAGATAGTCGTGACTAGGAGTTGCTTTTTCCCTTATCTTACATCAAATGTTTTTCAAACTAATTCTGAACCAGTCAAAGCCTGGTTTCTCCATAGTTCCTTTATATTTTATTTTATTTTTAATATTTTTTAAGGATAATTATTAGGAAGAAAGAGTAGGCTGAAGTAAAGGTGTCTCTCTTTTTTCTGTTTATGTGGGAGACATTCTGAACTGGAATACTTGCAGGAAGAGGGAACAACTTTGCATCTTGTGTGGGTGAACTATGAACTGTAAACTATTTAGTGCTTACAAAGCCTTGGGTAGCTTTTCAAAATTGAAATAACATCAAGTTTAAAGTTCTGTTTTACAATCGCCTTCATGTGTCAGTGGCATCAAAAAACTGTCATGTGGCAGACGGTTAGAGGGAATTTCTTATATTCAGAAATTCTCATATTTATAATTACTGAGTTTAAATGTAGACAAGATTTAATATTTGGATCCACATTTCAAATGAAGACTATTTGAATGAACTCTGGATCTAATATTATAAATATTTTGTATTTCTAAAATCTGCATTTGGGTACAATTTGCAGTTTTATCTACTGTCACTATCACATAGTAGCTCTAGCCAGGGATCAGAGTTTTATTGTCCTAAGTGTTATGCAAACCAAAAAGATGTCACACTGAGGTAGTTAACTTTGCCCATAAAATACTCCTAACGCTCTTAGAAACTGTTGAGAGCTTGATGTAGAAACTAATAACCACTAAAGTTAATGAGAGTCTGTCTTGTGGAGAAGTGGTTTAGCCTCAGTGTTAACCTCTACATCTTCAAGTAAATCTAATAGTAATATCTGCAGTCTCCTTGATCATTTAATTTGATACTCACTGGGATATCCATTTGAATGATTCAGTCAATATTCACACAAATGCGCAGATGAAAAGTACAGTACACTCCAGAACAGTACAGAAAAGAGACTCTATATGTCACCAGAAGGATTTACAGTGAATATAGGAGACTCTGAAAAGCCTCCAGCATATGACCTGCAATACTGGCATGAAGCTCCATTGTTGTTAGGGTTTGTGTTTCATATTCTAAGTTGCTCTTGTTATTTGACTCTACTGTTGTTTGCCTGCCGTGACATACCATAAGATGCCACATGATTTATTTTTGCTGTATTCCTAGAGCTAGTTTACAGGAAAAAGATTTTTAGGGTGTTTTTATTGATGTCATTGTTCACTGTTTGTAGGAAGTCAAGCTTTTTACTGTCTCACAATTATGTAGAAAAATAATGATATTTTAACATGAGAAATAACACCATATTTAAGTGCTGGTAAAAGACACATGATGGAAAGTGTTAGAAATATAATGAAAAAACATTTGTCATGTGATTCTGGAAGGGTTCAGCATTTCTCTAGCTTGTATTCCATTGATATTCTTAGGAGATCTCCTGTGGACTTCAACAGTAATATTTAGATTAACACTTCTGAAAATACTATTTTTTAAAAATCTCTTTAATTCATTGGCAAAACTTGTAAAGTACAGAAAGCTTAGTCTGACACCTAAAACTGATGTCAGTGGGATTTAGGTGCCTAAATGTACAAGATTAAGTAAACACCAACATCTGGAGACACATGAATGTACTATTTGAACTGCACAGCTGTCCTGGTATCGCCTTATGCTCACTATTCCCAAGAGCCAGGCACCCCATTCTCCTACAAGCTCCATTTTACTCACCTGATATGATGATCATTGCCTCACTCTGCCTGTGTTCCAGAAGGTGCATACTGAAGCTTTCAGGTAGTATCTGAGCCTAGCATGAGATGCAACTCCAAAATAATCAGCAGCAATACTTATTGCATGTATACAAAATAGCATTGCAGATGAAGTCCTTCTCTCTGTTCAGTGACCTCCTCAAGCAAAAGGAATTCACAGTACCTCTCCAGTTTCTCCGAAAAACTATTGGAAAGGAGGGGTCGGAGGAAAACCTTTCTTCTTCCTATCAGAAGTGGATTAGTATGCAACCAAGAATACAATTCATAAAATTAAATTTGGCCAACTTGATTGTTTTGCATCAAGATTATGTCAGTTCTCTCACAGCTTGAAACAGTTTTGCAGGGAACAATGAGTGGAAGATGAAGGTTTGCCCAAGCCCAATTCCATATTTCAGTTCATAAATGTTTACCTTGCAACACTTGTGAACACTAAAAAAACAGCAATTTAAGCTGTTTCAGAAAGTCATAATCCCTCTTTATCCATTTTTAATTTTTATGCCAATTTACAGACTTCCACAAAAGAATAGCTGAGTATATCTCTAATCTCGCTATTATAAATTGGTCATCTGGCTATTAATTAGATTTATATTCACAGTGTGATAGTTTTTAAATATTTGCACAGAGAGGGTGTTATGGTAGAACCTGCAATATAAATCTAATTGTTAGGTTTATTAAAGAAACCAAAGGAGACCATAAGTACCTCTTGATCCCTTCACTAACATACCTGTTACTTAACAGGGTAAGAATATCTGCCATGTCCTATATGGATCAAGTTCCTGCCAAATGCTGTAATGCTTTGTAATAGTGTATCACAAGATAGGAAGAGAATGGCATAAGCACAACTAGGAAATCAATTAGAGGCAACCTACTATGCTCCTGCTGCACATTTCTCACCTCTTCAATGTTATTTGAAAATTGTCTTATGGAACAGGAAATTCTGTTTTTCTTGAAAGTAGATAGAGTAGTTTTAGAAAATCACTTTGTGTGTGTGTGTGACATGGAAAGTGGGAATAACTTTTTGCTAGAAGTAAGTATTAAGAAATAGAGATCTATAATCTAGGCTAGTTTTTAGCTTGTCAACAGTGAAACACATTTCCAGACAGATGTCTGACATGTAATGCCCATTTAAATTGGGCACATTCCTTTTATTTATCAGCCGTGACTGTCAGTCATACTGGCTACCATATGTTTCTCCATACTTAATATGCATCTACCAACAGTCATTGGTAATAAGGGAGTCAACACCCCAAGAAGTGTATTCCAAACAGTACGGAATAAAAAAACATTAGTGCCAGTAATGGTGTAACCCAAATCCAGATCTTTATGCATGATGATGCAAGAGGTGCTAAGTATGATAAAAGAAAATATGAAAAGAGAAGGAAAAAAGAGTAGAGAAGGAAAATTAGTACCTAGGGATATCATAGATCTGTTCACAAGTAGTGCAACACCCAGGAGGATAAGATAGCTGTCTCTGACAGTGAACTGACAGTTAATTTTCTTGCTCTTTTGAAGGATAATATAATTGACTTTCTGTTTATTGCCCCAGCTTTCAAACTCTCTAAAACAGTATTGTAAAGAACTTAACTTTTTATTTATCTCAGAAGGAAATGGTGAGTGTATTTAATTATTTTGGTTAGGCTTCACAGCAACACCCAGATACATACAAAGCTAAAATATCTGAATTTTAGGATGTAAAACACCATTATGAGATGCATAATGTACAATATAAAAATAAACACAACTTGCTACATTCAGAGACTTATGTTTTTTTGAAACATACTTTCTTTCTGTCCTAGTTGTGTCTTTTTGTTTCAGCTACTTTAGATCTATTGATGATTTTATACCTACAGAACTGATTAGAAGGAATCATAAAAAAACCCAAACATATGTATGTAAACTGCTCTTCTGGAAAATACCAAATACTGCAAGATAACCTCTAGCCCTGTATATGATCCTGAAAACATGAACAGGAGCTGAAAGCTTAGAGCTTTCTCAAACGACAGATATCTCACTGAAGCCATAGTATTCCCGAGTCAAAAGGGAGTCTGGAGAACAAACTGAAATTTTATTATCTGGACAGAAGTAATAATTTATAAAATAACAGCATTTAATTTCTAAAATAACCTGGGATTCAGAGACATTTTCTATGTCACAGAATCACAGAATTACTGAGGTTGGAATAGACTTCCAAGATCATCAAGTCCGGCCTATGACCCAACACCACGACATCAGCTAGACCTTGTCACTAAGTGCCACATCCAATCTATCCTTAAACACCTCCAGGGATGGCAACTCCACCAACTTCCTAGGCAGTCGATTCCAGTGTTCTATCGCCCTTTCTGTGAGGAAGTGCTTCCTAAGATCCAACCTAAATCTCCCCTGCTGCAGCTTCAGGCCATGCCCCCTCATCCTGTCACTAGTTGGCTGAGAGAAGAGCCTGACCCTCACCTGACTACAACTTCCCTTCAGGTAGTTGTGGAGAGTGATAAGGTCCCCCCTGAGTCTCCTCTTCTCCAGTCTGAACAACCCCAGCTCCCTCAGCCTCTCCTCATAAGACTTTCCCTCCAGTCCCTTCTCCATCCTCGTTGCTCTCCTCTGGCCCCGGTCCAGCACCTCAAGATCCTTCTTGAAGTGAGGGGCCCAGAACTGTACACAGGACTCGAGGTGAGGTCTCACCAGTGCTGAGTGCAGGGGGAAAATTACATCCCTAGACCTGCTGGCCACACTATTCCTGATACAAGCCAAGATGCCATTGGCCTTCTGTGCAACTTGGGCGCACAGCTGACTCATGTTCAGACAGTTGTCAACCAGTACTCCCAGGTCCCTCTCTGCCAGGCCTCTCTCCAGACACTCATCCCCCAGTCTGTAGCGCTGCAGGGGGTTACTGTGACCAAAATGTAGGACCCTACACTTGGTCTTGTTAAACCTCATATTATTGGCCTCAGCCCATTGATTCAGACTGTTCCGGTCCCTCTGAAACATCTCCCGACCCTCCAGCAGATTGACACATGCCCCCAACTTAGTGTCATCTGCGAATTTGCTAACAGTAGATTTGATCCCCTCATAAAGATTATCAGTAAAGATGTTGAATAGAACTGGGCCCAGTACTGATCCCTGGGGGACACCACTGGTCACCAGACACCAGCCGGATACAGCACCATTCACAGCCATGCTCTGTGCCTGGTCATCCAGCCAGTTTTTAACCAAGCAAAGGGTGCACCTGTCCAAGCCATGGGCTGACAGCTTTTCAAGGAGGATGCTGTGGGTGGGAGACTGTGTGAAATGCTTTGCTGAGGTCTAGGTAGACCACATAAACAGCCTTCCCCTCATCTACCAGATGGGTCACCCAGTCATAGAATGAAATCAAAATCATTAGGCAGGACCTTCCTTTCCTAAACCCTTGTTGGCTGGGCCTGATCCACTGGCTTTCTTATATGTGCAGATCGATGGCACTCAGTATGATCTCCTCCATAATCTTGACAGGCAGGCACTGAGGTCAGGCTGACAGGCCTATAGTTTTCTGGATCCTCCTTCCAGACCTTCATATTGGCTAACCCCCAGTCATCAGGGACCTCCACAGTTAGCGAGGACCAGTGGTAAGTATGACTGACAGATATGACTGGCACTGCTCAAGTACACTTTCCTAACCTTACCCTTTCCATTATATTAAACTTCCCTGCTCTGGGGACAGAGTTTGGCACTTGTAAGTAAACCTGTAACTTCATAGGCACATGAAACAACAGAAATTTTCATATAAGTTTTGATGTAAAAAGGCATGACTGTGTATGAGCCTTTAGTTTGCAAAACATCAGACTGATTAAAATTATGATCTGGTTTCACATGCTCTTTGTAAAATCATTTCTATTTTAACTTCTGGAACTAAGAAATTAAAACCAGATATGGAGAGTAGGAACACGAGTGAGAAAAAACTTGGACAGAGCAGCAGTGCAGAAAGAGTCTCAAATAAAAGCCAAACTTGGAATGCAGTAACAAGTACTGATTTTATAAATTAAGTTTACTACATTCTTGATGAATATATGTTCTTCCACTTATACCTTAATTTATTTCCTAAGGACTTAATAGGCATTACCACTGCAATGCTTTTCTGTCCACAGGAACTACTGTACAGTCTGTATTACATGTCTGTGTAAGTATGAACCTGAATGCAGTGTTTGGGCTATGTAAAGATAGGGGGTTAAGTGTAATACCAATACACTTGCTATTATTCTCATGTAATGTCCTCATGTGTGATAAGCAAAAGCCATAGGCTATCATTAGGAAAACCTAATAGGTATAGGGATAGAAGTTAAGCACTACTGTATACATCCATATTGATAAAGTAAAATTAGATGGACAAGTTAAAATTTGTTGTCCTCTTGAAAAGGGGAGAACAGTTCAAGGCTGCTCAAATATGATATGAATACGCTATTCCTAATAACATGTCAGGAACAATTTCTTTGACTCACAGTATGTTTAATGTAATGCAATCTAGACATAATATACATAATTTGTTAACAGGCAAAGACGTAGAGTAATACTAAACTGTTCAGCTGCTAAGGCGTATAAATACTGCCAAAAATTCAAAATAATGACTAGAAAGACACAGAAAAGAAATACAGAACATAACAGTATGACAAGGTGTAGAATTGGATGTCTCAGCCCACACTGAAGGATTACAATTGCTGGAGTAAAAAAAAGAGGATTTCATCTGACTGTGTTTATTATTTTATAGGCGAAGAAAAAATATTAAGAACATAAAGAAGAATCACATATTCTACTTCATTTCTATACGCACTTAAAGTTTTTGATGGTAGCCTCATAAGAATAACTGTAAAGCTGAACGTGAGATAAAAGGCTAAGGGACCCAGCACCATGGGTGACCCAGATGAGAAAGGTTTAGAGAGATCAATGTTGGTGCAGTGCCATGCCTTTTCCAGATAGTGTCGTTGGAGCTGTAGGCTTTATGACTCTGAACCGTAACCCTAACTCTAAATTTAATCTTCCCTTATCAGACTAATAGTAATGGTTACCCTTATCCACCTTTCCAGTTAGTATTTGCAAAGTAATGGAACAAGGAATTTAGTTGTGAAATCAAATCTACTGACTTTGTGATGGACTTGGATTTTTTCTTCATTTTTTTTTTTATTATTTGCTGGTAAAATTGAAGCATTGAACAAAATCATTCTGGACTCTTAATGCATATAACTCTTAGAATAAGAAGAGATAAAAAAAACTAGTAGGGGAGGCACTTACACTCTTCTACTGTACCTACTGTAAATAAAAGTGAAATTTTTTTTGCATCTTCTGTTACCATCTCTCACATACTGTTTGGGAATTTTGAGGGATTAGGACAGAGCTTCAAATCTTTTCTTTGAGATGGAGAGAAAATGGAGGTACATAGAGGTAAGAGAAAAGTCTATCTCAGGACTGTGCAACAGATTGCTGCAGGTAATGAAATTTTACAAAACCCAACAAAAGAATGAAGAAAAACTAATCATTCTGCTGCCAAGGGAGGTACTCTTTTGGGTTTTTTCCTCAAGTCTAGATATCTTCTTTTCTTCAGCCTTAGCATTCAATGAAGCAAGATAAAGTTTTAAAGGAAAATATAACAAGAGTTTTCTGGCAATTGCTTAAAAAATTTACTTTATATCACCTCTTAATGAAGATTAATGGGCACAAGGTGCCATGGGGCAGTTAAAAGAGCAAGAAGAATGTAATTTGTTCTATCAATCATCAGTTTATCTCAGTAAATATGTGTGACATATGGTGTAGATCTATAAATTTGTCACATACTTTAATACTGTTGCTCATTTTTTTGACTAATCAGTAGTCATATTTCACTTCTTGTTAATGCCAGCAACTACTTTTAAAAAATATTTCCAAATAGTGATAACTGTACCTCACATATTGAAGTTCCTTTCAACTACAAAGATTTGATTCGGATGTTTATTACAGCTTTATGTCAGTGACTTCACCTTTCAGATGTTCTTGCAAACATCTCATGAGTATCCTGGTTCTCTATGTCCTGAAAGTGAGAAACTGACAGAAATCAAATTTATGAAATAATTTAATAGTAGTAGTGATTATTTTTATAGACTGAAAAGTATGAGTTTAGGAAGAAACATAAAGTCATTCTTTCATTTCATGCATCTTTTCTGTTACCATTTTAAATGTCAGCCTTTTAATTAAGCCAGGGTGTGAGGAAATGGTTAGCAATATTATACTCCACTTAGATGCGCATGTCTATGGGGCTGGATGGGTTACACCCAGGAGTACTGAAGGAGTTGGTCAATGTGCTCACCAGGACACTTTCCATCTTTCACCATCAGTCCTGACTAACCAGAGAGGTCCAGAGGTTAGCAAATATGACTTCCATCTACAGGGAAGGTCCCTGAAAGGAGGATTCAGGGAACTACAGACCTGTCAGTCTGATCTCGGTGCCAGTGAAGGTTATGGAGCAGATCATGCTGAGTGACATCACGAGACACATACAGGGCAACCAGGTAATCAGGCCTAGACAGCATGGGTTTACGAAAGGCAAGTCCTCCTTGACAACCTGATCTCCTTCCTATGACAACAAGACCTGCTTAGTGGATGAGGGAAAGACGGTTTGTGTTGTCTACCTAGACTTCAGTAAAGCCTTTGACACTGTTTCCCACAACATTCTCATGAAAAATATGGCTGCTCATTGCTTGGATGTGTGTATGCTTTTCTGGGTGAAACACTGTCTGGCTGTCCAGGCCTGAAGAGTGGTGTGGAATGGAGTAAAATCCAGCTGGCAGCCAGTCACAAGCGATATTCCCCACAGATCAGTATTGGCACCTGTTCTGTTTAACATCTTTATCAAAGCTCTGGATGAGGAGATAGAATGTAGCTTCAGTAAGTTTGCAGATGACACCAAGTTGGGCAGGAGTGTTGATCTGCTTGAGGGTAGGGAGGGTCTACAGAGGGACTTGGATAGTCTGGATCAGTGGGTCAAGGCCAATGGTATGAAATTCAGCAAGGCCAAATGCTGGGTCCTGCCCTTGGGTCACAACAACCACATGTAACTTTACAGGATTGGGAATGAGTGGCTGGAAAGCTGGCCGGCAGAAAGGGAGCTGGGGGTACTGATCAACAATTAGCTGAGAATGAGCCAGCAGTGTGCCCAGGTGGCCAAGAAGGCCAGTGGCATCCTGGCTTGTATCAGAAACAGTGTGGTCAGCAGGAGTAGGGAAGTGGACCATCCCTTTTTACTTGGTACTGGTGCAGATGCATCTCAAATACAGTTTTGAGCCACTCACTACAAGAAGGACATTGAAGTACACTAGTGTGTCAAAAGCACGGTAACAAAGCTGTTTGAAGGGTCTAGAACACAAGTCTTATGAGGAGCAGCTGAGGCAACAGGGGCTATTTATTCTGAAGAAAAGGAGGCTGAAAGGAGACCTTATTATTCTCTACAACCTGAAAGGATGTTGTAGCAAGCTGTGTGATGGTGTCTTGTCCCAAGTAACAAGTATTAGGACAAGAGGAAATGGCCTGATGTTGTGCACAGGAGGTTTAGTTTGGACATAAGGAAGGACTTTTTCTCTGAAAGGGTTGTCAAACAGTGGAATGGGCTGCCCAGGGAAGTGGTTGAATCACCATCCCTGGCCATGTTTTAAAATCGTGTATATATGGTGCACAGGGACATGGTTTAGCAGTGGACGTGTAGAGTAGGGTTAATGGCTTTACTCAATGATCTTGAAGGTCTTTTTCAACCTAGATGATTCTATAATTCTGTGGTACTTTTGTGTTAGCAGTCTATCACCACAATGGTCTGTTCAGGAAACATGGAGGATAAAGGCTGTTAAAAGAACTGGCTTTACAAGTAATCCATAAAGACGGGGATACAGCCTTAATATAAGTCTACGTATCTTCTTAGGATTCATGTTCAAGTATCAGGGGACTTACCAGATGGTATTATTCATTGTATTGTTTCATGTTTGTTTACGCAAAATGTCAAAGTGACCACAAGGAGGTTAAAAAGCTCTTTTTTTTTTTCCTAATGTGAATTGTTCTTTGGCCATTAAATGGGAATGTTGGCATTTAAGTTCCAGTATTTAGTTTCTAGAATCTACTATATTTTCCTTTTTCTTTATTTCTCTTTGTTATAGAGTCAAACTATAACTAAGGCTGTGGATCCTATGTTTGTCAACACGGTGATGAATGTCTTCTACAAGGGAGGTGGGAAAGCTTTTGGTAAAAGCAGCAGGTGACTTAAGTGGTTACAGAAAATCCTGGGGTACTTTGCCTGGTGACTGTTGTGCTTGATTTAGACCATCCAGAGCAGATGACCGTAAAGCAAATCAGTTTTAAATTCTTACCTTTATTATTTTGTGTGCTCTTTGTGAGGTTCATAGCGTGTTAATTGAACTTGAAATTCAGCTCCTTTTGACTAGCCCCTTTAAAAAAGCTGCAAATTGTCACATTGTTTAGAAATATTTATTGATATGAGCATAGCAACAGTACAATAAAACCATGAGAGAATGGTATTGAAATGAATGACTGTGCAGATTTGGAATGTCTAAATGTCCTGGATAAAAGCTACAGTCTGGCTGAGAAAGGTTCAGAACCAATATAATTATTTCATCCAATCAGAGGAAACAACACCCAGATGCAATAAAGCCTCCTCTCCAGTTTGATCTGACAACTGTAAATGCTATGAATTCATCAAGTGAAAAAAAAAAGTTCCAATTAAAAAACCCACAATGTTGTAATAGAAGGTCATGAGGTTTTTTCCAAATTATTCTATAAACACGTTCCTTCAGTGCACTGCTTTTCACATGATTACTTATTATTACAAAAGAGATGAAGGAGTTTGATGTCTCCCTGTTGGATGCATGAATTAAGGCTATTAAGTTGTAGAGTGAGCATTTCTTTGTTACTCTCTTTGTGTTGTCTGTGTATGTCCAAAAATATATCTGGATATGTCAAGGATATTGTTTCCTATTTTGTTTTCTCAACTGTGGAAGGATCAGTGAGGATTTAAAGGAAAAGTAGTATAAATATATGAACTTTCATGTGATAAATTCACCCCCATCCTTATTAAGAGGGAAAGCACAGTTTGGCTTTTGACCAAGTATAACCATGACCAATGTATAACATGACCAATGTATAAGTAACCTTTGAAGAACCACACGCTGTAGGAGAAGGTCAGGTCTGATACCATCTAAGGAATTTGAAGGTGAACAAGTGCATGGGTCCTGATGAGATGCATCCATGAGCCCTGAGAAAACTGGCAGATGAAGTTGCTAAGTCATTATCCATCATATTTGAGAAACTGTGGCAATCTGGTGAAGATCCCATTGACTGGAAAAGGGATAACATAAACCCTATTTTTAAAAAGGAGTAAAAAGGAAGTCTTGGGAAATTATAGACCAGTAAGTCTCACCTCTGTGCCCAGCAAGGTCATGGAGCAGATCCTCCTGAAAATTATGCTGAAGCACAAGAAAAATAGGGAAGTGATTGGTGAAAGCCAACATGGTTTTACTAAAAGCAAAACATACCTTTCAAAATTGGTAGCCTTCTATGACAGAGTTACAGCACTGGTGGACAAGGGAAGAGCAACTGCCATCATCTTCCTGGTCTTGTGCGAAGGATTTGACACTGTCTCACACAACATCCTTGTCTCTAAATTGGAAACATGTAGATTTGATGGATAGACCATTCGGTGGATAAGTAATTGGATCATCATACTCAAAGAGCTGCAGTCAACAGGTCAATGTCCGAGTGAAAAACAGTGATGAGAGGTGCTCCTTAGGGGTCAGTATTGGGACTGGTGCTGTTTATGATCTTTATCAGTAACATGGACAGTGAGATCAAGTGCACCCTCAGCAAGTTTGCAGACACTATCGCACTGAGTGGTTGACAACTGCACAACTGCGGTTGACACACTGGAGGGACAGGATGGCATCCAGAGGGACCTTGACAGTCATGAGAGGTAGGCCTGTGCAAACCTCATGAAATTCAACAAGGTAAAGTGCAATGTCCTGCACAGGGGTTGGGGCAATCCCAAGCACAAATACAGTCTGGGCAGAGAATGGATTGAGAGAAGCCCTGCAAAGACTTTGGTTGATGAGAAGCTCAAAATGACCTGGCAATGGATGCTCTCAGCCCAGAAGAACAGTTGTATCCTGGGCTGCGTCAAAAGAAGTGTGACCAGCAGGTCAAAGGAAGTGATTCTTCCCCTCTACTCCACTCTCATTAGACCCCACCTGGAATACTTCTTCCAGCTCTGTGACTCCTAACATAAGCACATGGACCTGTCAGAGCAAGTCCAGAGGATGGCCATGAAGATGATCAGTGGGCTGGAGAACCTCTCCTATAAAGACAGTATGAGAGTCTGGGTTGCCTGGAGGAGAGCCCGGAGGAAATGCCCCTGGGGAGACCTTGTCACAGCCTTCCAGTACCTAAAGGGGACCTATAAAAAAGCTTGAAAGGGCAGAACTTTTTACAAGGGCATGTAGTGATAGGACAAGGGGTAATGTCTTTAAGCTGAAAGAGGATAAATTTAGATTAGATGTAAGGAAGAAATTCTTCACTGTGAGGTTGGTGAGACACTGGAACAAATTGCCTAGAGAGGTTGTAGATGCCCCATGACCGGAAATGTTCAAGGCCAGGTTGAATGGGGCTCTGAGAAACTTGGTCTAGTGGAAGGTATCCCTGCCCATGTCAGGGGGGTTAGAACTAGATGATCTTAAAGGTCCTTTCCAAGCCAAACCATTCTATGATTCTATGATTTCAAGTACACATCATTGCATATTTGAGGAAAAGATCCTTCCAGTGTGAGAGGATGAGCACAGACAAAGGCTGTGATTCAGATACCCTCAGTATATAGGGTACTTTTAAAGCAAGATAATTCCTACCACTAAGTTCTCTTGATTTTTTTTCCTTCTTTCTTTTTTTTTTTTTCCCATGTATGTCATGCCTTTGCATGTGCCTGGCGGGTCACTATTTTATTCCAACTAACTTGGCAGATTACCTTGTCAAGTTTTGAAAAAATCAGAGTTCCTCACCCCTGTTTTTTTCTGAGTTTCTTTGCCTTCCATGTCCCTCTCCAGCACATATCAATCAGAATTGCAGCTGTAGTTTGTTTTAGAGTTTTGGGAATATTTTTAGTGTCGCAATGCATAAACATAAGGAATGGACATTTTTATAGACCATTCTAACATCAGAACATAAAAGATAGTAAGGTCAGATTTCACTACAAGTTATATCCCTAGGGGTGTGGGCATAAATATATCTGAAAAAAAAAATGTTTGGAATTGCTGCGCACTGAATTCAGTGGTTTAGGTTGCTATCTTCGTTCTTCGATCCTCTTAGTTCTTCATGACTAATGCAATTTCTTTGCTGCTACTGGTAGTGCCAATATTAAAACTTTCTAATGCCAGAAGTAAAAAAAAAAACCAACAACTAAATGTCTGTCGGTCTGCACTGATCTTTTAATTTTCCATGATGTATGATCTGAAAGGTAGTCTGTATGTGCATGAACATGTGCATGTGGGGAGAGGAAAGAGGAAGAACCGCTTTTACCCAGGCTAGTCATATGCAGGACAACTCTAATCTGGGAAATATCTTTCTGTCTTAATATAGTTCAGATCAAATATGTTCTGCCTAGTGTTGGAGAACAGATCTAAGAGTTGAGGTGAGTACTACTGTGTGATTTGTGACTGATTTAGGACTTCAGGCATGCATGGTATTGAGAGGGTCTTTAGATGTGTAACTATTCAGAACCCCTCTTGAGATCAGCCATTACCAGACCAGCTGTTGTCGATGAGACATTATACTATTGTCAGATTGCTGCTCTAACTTATTCAGACGCTCTTATGTCGACTCACTAGATTTCCAAGGACTCTTTTGATCTTTTTTAGCACAAACCACATATGCATATTCAGTTGTGCTCCTATTTTAAAAGGTATTTCTGTGTCGATTTTCTTTGCTCAAATGTTAACTCAATAAACAGTTTTTTTCCCTGAAAAAAAATGTATTTTCAAATGACTTGTGGGAAGTTTCAATGGAGTAAGCAAAAATGCGTTTAAAATTTATGATTAGCTCATAGCTAAAAATTCACACCTCATTTCCATCTTTTCATGGTAGGTTTTCTTTTGTGGTAGATAGAGCAGACAATTAGTATGCTTCTGCTTTTCCTTTCATTTATTTAAAGTTTATCATGAGTGTAGATGCATTATGAAAAATACTTAACAAAAATTAGTTTTAAAGTGTATTTCGCTTTTGGGAGCCTACAGGCATTTCGCAGCAGTAAAAATTGAAAATCTTCAACCTTCTACCAAACAGAAAATGTCTGTATTTAAAATGACCTTTAAGGTCCCTTCCAACCCAAACTATGCCATAATTCTATGAAAATAAAAGCTATAATTCACTTGCATCACATTTTTGTGTCCTAAACAGCTTTGTAACTAAATATTCCCTTCTGCCATTCTATGTTCTCCATCTTCAGGGCCCATCCTTTTCCATTTTTTGCTGTCAGAGAATTACAGAATTACAACCCTTCAAAATCACATACAACTTATTTTGTGCTAATATTCAACTTCTTCACTTCTTTTTATCACATATTTTTGCTCTAAAAATATGTTTTGCATTTTCATTTTTAGTAACTCTTTCCACTAGAACTGTAGTCTCTTTGTTGATCACATCACACCCACTACCCATCACTGAAGCTTCCTATTTCCAAGCTTTGTCTTTGCTAGTAAATTAATCAGTTCCAGGGGACGTTCCTAGGCATGGGGACATACTTTAGCACTGAAAGTCTCTTTTGTTTATACATACATTTTTAGAATATTTCTTAACCAGACTCTATCCCGCCCATATTTGGATTGTATTAGGAAATTTTAGGGCACTGCTCTCATGTTAAGCTGAGCCATGAACATAACATTAAGTCCAATGATTAGTTTGGATGAGGCCACTCTGTTGTAGAAGGTAAGGAAATTTAATGGTATGGACACATCTGTTGGTGTTATTGCAATAGCTCAGTCCCAGACACATTGAATTTACTTGTGTGTGTAGTCTCACATCTCTCCTAACTGCAGTTCATTCCAAAAACTGCCTATATAGTTCCTATCCATATAGTTCATCCTATCAATCCTATTAACTCTTCTGTGTAGTTGTCCCCCAGTATTTAGATAAGCACTTAATTTTTCTTCTTTGGCCATATGAATCTGTCTTACATATAAATTTTCTCTACCTCTTTTTATACCTCTTCACATATTGACTGGCTCCCCAGATCCTTTTCCCAGCTGCTCTATTTTACACTACTACAGCAGTGTAAACTGTCTGCTGGTGTGAATAACTAATTCCCCTGTGAATGGAGCACTTTGCCAAAGTGCTTCCATCACTTCACATGTTGCTACCTGTCCTGGTTTGAGTGAGAACAGAACTAATTCTGTTCAGTGATTTTACTTTTCAGCTCAGTTCTTCTCTCTAACTGCACTGTCTGAAGTTAGCAGCCTGTTTTCACAGACAGTGTCTGCTGCAAGCAGTGATAACACGCCATGTTAGAAGTTAGTACCAAGGATCGGTGTGCAGACGAACCAGCTCCTGAACACAGTTCCCGTCTGCTACTGGGCCCAGTCTGGGATTCTCCTGGTGCCTGCTCCACACCATCAGTGATGATGCTGACATAATTGCCATTGGGGGGCTTGTATTCGGTACTGGGTTTATGTATATATATATTCCATTTATTACTATTATTTTCATTTTCATTAAAGCTGTTCTAGTTTCCTTTTCTAATTGCTAAGTCTCTCTCCCTTATTCCCTTTCTCTTCCCCTTTGGGGAGGGAGGTGGGGCTAGCAGAGAGCATCTGTTATTGGTCTAAAGGGCCACCCTGACCCTAAACCTTGACAAGTATCTCGAGCACCACAATCTCTGTTCCTTTGAGACAAGTGATGCTGGGACTAGTGTTCACATACCAGTGGTAATCCAGGCTCTGGGACCCCAGTGCAACCAGCCAGATTAAAAAAGAAAAACAAACCCACATACAATTTGATGTCGATTCCTCAACATCAGTAGTGTCACTCCACAAATCCACTCTTACCAAGTAGTGCAACTTATTCTACAGATATAGCTGAAGTTATCTTTACAGTTTATTAGACATTTTTGGGTGAGCTTATTCACCATACTCTTTCAGATGTCCATTTATGAAAATATTTGTCAGAAATAGCTGGTTTCTACAAACACCATTTAAAAAAATAAAGTTTAGATATTAGGATAATATTAATAAATGAAACCACAATTAAAATTAGATGTTTTAAAATAATGTGCATTTTTAATAGCCATTTTAATTTTCTTATTTTGAGGTATAAATTTATGGCTATCATTTCCCATCATAGTAGTACATCTTAATCCTATCATTCTTTTAACTTTTGGGGTATTTTTGTATAATTTATTGGTAATTTGCTTATCATGCATATCATAAACAGTAATGTTTCTGCAATATTAGTGGGTTTTTTTCCCTTTTTCCAGCCTACATCTCTTCTGCTTTACATTATGATTTATAAGGGCTTAATTCCCACTCTCTTCCTTGCATATCTATTGAATGTTCACCAAAACACATAGTGTTAAGTTCTAAAGAGACATCATTATGGTTTAATATCAACATCAATGCTGCTTAATAAAAGAAGTAGAGTTGTCACCTTCTTGAGCCCAGTTTTCCATCTGTTTCCAGCCTTAGGCATTGCATCCATTTACAGTCTGTTAGCAGTTGCAGGTTTTCTTCACAACTATGAAAGCAATAAACAAGATTTTTCTTTCAATGGAAAAAAATGTATATGAAAGTTTAGAATATGCAGAATCTTAGTGGAACATATAGATTATATGAACTGTATGAAGCAGGTCTATCTGCCTCATTGCCTTAAAGCACAACTAGGTGTTTGACACCACTACACCACAAGCAGAAAATCTGCACACAGATGATGACACAGAGTCATCATTTGTAGTGTATATTAAGTGAGATTAAGTGAGAGTGTTAAATTATTATGTAGATTTAGGATCACTGTTTACTTAGTAGTTGTGGAAGGTGTGGCAGGAATGGATGAAAACTTGGGTCCTCAAAAGGAACATATTTGTAAAATTCATGACCCACAGCACAGTCTAAAGAGTGATGGAAAATTTTTCAAGGGCTGATAAACCACAGAAAAATAGTAGAAACAGGTTTGCATAAGTGACTATATTGCCTTTGTTTTCTCCAACTTATCCTTACCACCACAAGTTTTCTGATATCCATGTTGTTGGTCTGGCTGAAGGAAGATTACATTTGCTGTTGTTGCTGACAAGGTATACATATACCCAGCATGTAAGTTAAAGCATGACTCTGCTTGGAGGAGATTCGATGCATTACCATACTTAGAGGTTTTTATTTAGATCTCAGGTAAGTAGACCACAGATACACTGGCTGAACCTCTCAGCCCTCTATGTTTCGGTTCCTGTAACACCACAGGGTGAAAGTGAGATACTGATGCGCCTGTTTTACAATACAGACCAAAGACTGTGCGAACAGAGGTGTCCCTCTGCCTCATTCTGGTGGGCACGGCTGAACTGTGGGTGGACTGTCTTGGATCATGGTAAACAACACATGAATGGGGCACAGGCTGCTCACTTGACTATGTAATCAGCGTCTTCTTGCACAGACTGCTTGCTCGCTGTAAGATGCAAGGTCATGCATGTAGCCTTGAAAAATCTAGGGCTGACGTTGAATTTACTCCAATTAGAGATTAGTTCAGTTCTATGCGGTGACTTCTCTTTCCTGAAAGATATTTGTCTGATACATAATTATTTGCTTTAATTCCATTTTTAAGGAGAGAAACATCACAGGGACAGATTTTCAGATGTTGCAGATGGCCTCTGTGACCCAGGAACAGTTAAAACTTGGTGAATATCTGTCCTGATTAACGAGCGCTTAGCCTTGGTTGTGGTGATACCAACCCTCGATCCTCCTGCTGTAGAATTTATTTCAGAGCTGATCCTTGCACCTATGTGGGAAGGCAGCCTCACATGCTCATTAGTTCCAGCGTGGGCAGGGCTGCCCCAGCTCTGGATGGAGGTCAGGACTTCCCCTTGCAAGCTTAGTGCCGTTTTCTTGCAGTGAGTCATCACTGAGTGCTTCAGTCACATCTGTTATGCTTTGGCAATAATTATCCTTGTTTCTATCTCCTTGTATTTAAGAGGTGAATAAAATCATGCCTCTGTTTCACTTTGTAATGTTTAGGAAACGTTTCCATAAAAACATGTTGGCTGACTTTCTCTTTGTCTCATGCAGGCTCATTATTCAAAGGTATTGCTATAATGGTGAGGAGCTGACAAAGGCAAATTTATTGAAAATTATACATGTAAATTCTAGTCGGTTCTTTTCATGAGTAGAGACTATCTGGTCCACTTCATCTTGGAAAATCCATTTTTTCTGAAAGCTTCCATTGTACTAGATGCAGTAGAGATTAAAAGCACTAGCTACTTTATTCAAAACGTGTTTGCCTTAAATTACAACAGGTTACTTTACAGTCAGACATCTGAAAGCCATGTGCTAAATAAACTGTACATTATGTAGAGAAGGATGTTAAAAATCCCCTGAAGTTGTAGAAATATGAGAAGCAAAGAGGAGGAATATGATTTGGGCGATTGTAGACAACACACTGAGGCTAAACTGAGCTTTGCCGTTGTGATTCTAGCAAGGAAGACATATGTCTTGTATGTGGTTCAAGTGTATTGCAAACATAGTCTGCTTATGGAGGTCATTGGTGATGGCAGACAGTGCTGCAGAACTATACATAAGTTCCAGATAGGGAATTGAGTCTGCGTACCATATACTCACATATATTCTGGTACATTTTAAAATCATTTAACTGCTGAGCCTTAGTGTTTTCTCTGACTACTCCATATAAATACAGTGGAAGTAGCAAATGACAGAGTTACCGTACACATTTTGCTCCACTAAATTCTGTTAAAAAGTCTTTGTAAGAACCTGAACAGCTATAGGGCAAGACTGCTACTGTTGGAGCAATATGCTGGCATCGTTAAATTGAAGCACACTTCTTTTGTTAACTTGCTAGCTTGTTTAATATTTATATTAAATTAATATGCCTTATGTTTTCAGCTGTATTATTTATCCAGGAAATAGAGAGCTTCACCATCAGCCTAAGCAAAACAATTTTACCACACAAAATAATGCTCCAAGGTGGTACACATGTTCAGAGGAACAGTGTGGCATGGCCACTTCTGCACAGAGTACTCTAATTTCTAGAAAGGGTCTCAGTTTTCAAGCACTTTATGTGAACAAGAAAATTTAATTTATTTGTTATTTTATGAAGCATTTTTATGTGTAGAAAAAGTGCTACTTGTTTGCACATGCTGGTTATGTGGCATTCTTACATGATTTCATGCTTTGCTGATGGAAAATTAGACCCTTGTGTATTATAAAAGAATAGAAGATAGCTATAGAATCAGGATGCAATTGCCTCAGGACATTCTGTTGACAGCTAGAAATATATACAGACAAAGCAATGTCACTGGATGCTAATGTGAACTATACAAGTTGATGAGTACTGTAAATCCCTGTAAAAAGAGAAATCCATACCCTTTTATTTTGCAGCTTTTTACCTTTAAAATTACCACTAATAACACTTCTGTAGTTTTGTTTTATATCATCATTATTAAGATTTTATAATTATGGAGATGGTAAAGCACAGATACAAATTTTTGCTAATATATCTGTATTCTGGAAACAAAATAATCATCCCTTGTTTACTAAACCTTTGCTTCACATTTAGGTGAAGCTGTTATTAGTTTAATGGGGAATTTTGACTGCATAAGGAATGCCAGACCAAACAGGTATTGAGTTAGAGAAATAAGACTCGGTATTTGAAATTAAAGTAAGATACACCAAATTAGCCCTAGCATTACAGGATTTTTTATGTCCTCTTTATGTTTTCCACATTGTCCCCTATTATCAGTCTAGATGTTCTGAATAGACCAGATCTCAGTAAAATACAGATCTCAGATAAATACAGAATTTTATCTGATTAACAGATGTATCCAGAATTATACCATTTAATCCTGAAAGGGGAAAAGGTCTGAACTCCAAAATGCCACTCTTCAGAAAAAATCCAGTCTTGGAAAGGCTATAAACCCTTCAAATTCAGAATTTATAGCATTTTTAAACTATTAGAAACACAGAGGCCATTCTCCTGCGGACAGATGGTCTGCTTTCTCACTGAAGCAGAGTTTCTTGCCCCATCTTCTGAGGCGGCATGTGGTATTGACTAGTGTCAGGTAGCAATTTCTGCAGTAAATGAAGGTAATTATTCAACAAACTATTATCTAGTAAGACATTTCCTGTGTTCCTGCTAAGTTCCTTCTATCTGGCAAGCCTTCCCTAGACTCTGAGTAAGGCTGCCCTGGACAGCCATCACTAGCCACTTCTAAGCCTACTGGCCCCTGCTGTTCTGGGCTCCAATTGCAGAGAGAAAATCTGGGCAAGTGTAGCCATGGTTACCAGTCCAGGGAATGAAGAGATTTTAAATATGCTAATACTCAGTGATGCTTCTATGCAGAAAGTACTGGAAATCTGTTGAACAAATGTGTCCTAATGCCCAGTTTTTCCAAGCTGATAGTCACCTATCCATTGAGAGTTACTTGTATGTACCTCCATTTATGCTGTGCAATACTAGTATTTTAATCCCTCTACAGAAGGTCCTCCTTGCAGATCAGGACATGGACAAATTGCATATGTAGAAGTGCATTCATAAATTTCACTTGTACTGCATTTATTTTATGTAGTATTTCATTAACACAAATAATATTTCTTCCCAAATACCCACTTCCCGATTTTCCTCCTCCATAGCATTCTTTCTATCCTGTAATTCATCAACAAGCATTTCATGATACTATTATGAATAATTAACTGTGGTGTAGAACCAAGATATTTTATCAGTAACTTTATATTAAAAGAATAAGTCAAAAGTAAAACACTCTTAAATTAGACAGTGGCAGAATTAAGGTTGAGTCTGCATACGCAAACATTGTATCATCTATTCTACAGCTTCAAATAAACTGAAAAATTCCTAAACAGTATTTCTCCAAATGACTCTGGCTCAGGTTGGTTCAGCCGTGCATACTCAAGCTCTCATTTAATTAATGAAGGATTCATCTAAAATGTCGAGTAAGACTTTGGTAGCAAAATTTTATTTCCTGAACACAGATATATTGGCAGAGATCTATATCTGTATGTTACTATGTTGAGAGTTATAAAATGCTAATAATGCTCTTAGAAACTACCATATAATAGTTTTACTAGCTGCAATTTTTAAAAATAAAAGCTTTAAGAAAACATGAGATACAATTTAGTTCTCCTTTACTGTTTTGAAGTCTGCAGTTTCCATTTAATTGTAAGGAGGTGAGTAACCACAGCTCTCACTTTCAACTCATCTCTCTAGGTAAAGAATCTGTTTCCAAAGTTATTTGCAAATTATTTCAAGTAATGAATTTATTATATAAAATCGTGTCATCTGAAAAAAATGATAAAATTGACCAAAAAAATACTAGCTTAATATTATTTTATTACATCTTCAATTTCTTTCTGTTATAATTATTAAATCAACTTGTGATTACTATCATTCTTATTTGAAAGGCCAGATTTTTGTCATAAATCTATAGATTTCTAAGGAAATGCATCAAAAATGTATTTTTCATATATTTTTCCTTTTTAGGGAGTAAATTTAATATATACGCTATATATATTAATTAAAAAATTTATTACTTTTATATATAATAGTTTTAACATAAACAAATATTCTGTATTAAGAAAAAGAATTTCCACTTGAAAGGGAAACTGGCAACATTTGCTAGAAAAATAAACAAGCAAATATATAAAAATCTTTTACCTTTATATGATTAAAATATAAAGACAAGATGGTACAGTTCAAATTGTTGTTAGAATAAGCAAAATTTTATGCATTCTTGTGTAGCAAGAGCACTGTGTCAGACCAAATATTGGAAGATAGGCTAGTGGAATTTTTCCTTTTCATCCAGGATACTGACAGTGTTGCTAACCCTGCCTCTTAAATCTGGAAGATATGGTGACAAGGACCTATCTAAATTAAACAGTTGAATTTGTGACTTGCTCATGTTATGTGAAAAGTGTTACCTATATTCATAAATGGCCCAGGGCCAAATTCAGCCCATACATATGCCCCTTTCCAGACCATTGAATGCCTCTGAAATCCGAACATGGCCATCACACTTGATAAATTGTAAATGGATGCAAACCTTCATATCCTGTGTGCAGTTATGCATTCTTAAAGCACAAAATGAGCCGAATACTGGACAGAGCATACACCCCTGGAGCCACTAAGAAGACATATGGCATAATCCAGGGCAGGTGTTTGTAAATCCAAAAGATCACATTAGACCCCTTAGGCTATAATCTGAATGACAGCAGTGGGATTTTGTAGTTTATCTAGGACCCTAAATTAAGTTGTCACCCTTAATTTGTGGGAGAACATCTACCAGAAGAAAAAGCAAGTTAGAAACTTTTCCTTGTTTTGAAGGTTGAAGTTACTGAAGCCTACATTTTACTTACTTTTACTTGAAATATATGTGTTTAAAACATCATTTAACTTTTAGATAAGCAACTTAGGTAATTTATATATATATATTTTTTATTTTATTTACTTTATTTTTTTTTTAAGAAAAGAAATACGTGTCCAGTGAGCAGTCAACAGCTATGGGATTGTCTGGGACATGCATATGTTCCTTTCCAGCTGGATCACTCGAACACATGCTAAATTATGGAAAACCTCTTTGATTGATGAATTCGGATTGGCTTTGGCAGATGCACATTCTAAAGGAGTAGATTAATACATATAAACCATTGAGCTTAGCAGAAAGTACTGCTCAACATTGTAAACTGCCAACTTTATCATCTTTAAGTAAAAAATACAGTTTTTCTTCCCAACAAAGACTTTTTATAAAAGCAATAAGGTAACTGCATGAAGTGTGCTTATCATGATATAATCACACCCCAGGGGGAATGAGAGGTGCTCGGCTGCACCTCATGCTTTGTAATGACCCAGGGGTGTGATTATCTTATGATAACCACACTCCCTGTCATGCCTTATTGCTTATATATTCCACATGTCATAATGAATCCTGAAGCACTTTCTAGGTCTCATAGCAAAGGCAATGACTTTGAAGTATAGGAAGTAGTCAGATTTTCTAGGTACATACAGATTAATATTGTATACATTAGGAGGAATTATGAATGACTACTTATCTGTACTAGCCAGGCCATAGTTTTTTAACTGTTTCTAGGTTCTGCAGGTTTCATGTGGTATGTTGTGGGAACATGCTTATATACTTCTTTGCAAGCACAGCACAAGACCAGTGAAAGCTTGACCACCATACTTCAGGACCATGGAAGAGAGCTGTGACATAGCCACCTCATACTTTCCTTTTGAAATGGTTCTGTAAAATCATAAAGAGCTATAATAATCTGGTTTTACCACAGAAATCTTTGTATGTTTACATGTGCTTTAATTGAATATTAAAGTAACTCTGGATAAAAAGTCCTGAATCTTGACATGCCAAAGCTTGAGAGACCCATATTTACAATTCTGATTGAATATCCCATCAATCTCTCTTTTCCTAAAGCCATATGAAGGAATTGTGGGTTATTTGGAAAGATCTATTTTTAAAAATTCTTCACTTTAATAATAAAAATAGTAATAAATCCTAATTAAAATGAATGGGGTTAATAACAGGTCCATAAGGAACTAGGAGATCAAGAGGCTTCTGAATTCACAATTAGGGGCTGACATAAAAGACAACAGGATAATAAACTAAGCAATTATCTTTGATATACCTTATAGTATAATAGCACCACAGGGTGAATCTGCACCTCAGGGAATGGGATTCTCGGTAACTTTGCAACCTTGTTAATCTGATGTATGTAGCAGTCAACATTTAAATACTGCTCCACTTGGCAGGAAAATCTACAGTACTGTTTTCTGCCTGTCACCATAAACTGGTTGATAAAGATGATGGCCTATCATTATGACCACTGATGGGTTGATTCATTGTAAGCGACAGCTCTGAGATCAGCTAAGTTAACTGCAGGTCACTGCAAAGAATTTTGTGTGTCTAAAATAAAGCTTATTTAGCTCTGTAGTGCACAAGTGGAGTACTACTGATTATCATAAAGGTCAGACATGCACATTTTAACTGGTGGTAATGAGTAGTTTTAAAGATGTTTGAGTCTTTTCTTAATCTTGCCATGTCACAAGGCTTCTATTGTTATGCACCAAAGAATGTGCCTTTAATTGTAGCATTTGCCCTATTGTATCTTGATCATAGAGTGGGTTGTGTGATGTTACTGGTGATAAACGCCTACCACATGTCCTAATAATTACTAGCCTTCAGTAAATTGCACGGCAAAGTAACACAGAAGTCTCATAAAACAAAAGGTTCCAAAAAGTTGAAAGCAATATTTAAATAGTTTTGTGTACTATATGAAATTGCACTAAATGTGAGCTGTCTGAAAGCAGGGTATAAAAAATAAATAACTTTCAATTATGATCAATAAAAATTTGACAGTAGAAAGCTTTTTTAAAAATCTTGCAATATTGTCCAAATAACTTACAGAAGCTGTTCCGGCGGATTTGAATAGGAATATTGAAAAAAGAGTTGGAACTTTTCATCAGTTAAATTTATGTTTGTGGCAAATGAGCTTTAGAATTAAAGCTATTAATTTGGAGTTTTATGAAGAATGCAGTTTTCAGGCAGAGACATGCTAATCAAACATGCTTTGTTAAGGATGTGCTATCTCACAGTTTCACGTGTAAAAATTCTAAGCAATTAGTTCCTTTAATATTTCATAAGAAAAAAATGTCTAAAAATGGTAAGGTCAAATCGTTCAGAATGCTGATAACCACAAATATTAAAACAGTTATATAAAATACTATTTGCACTTATGTAGTTAGAATAAAATGATAAGACATCTACTAGTTCCCAAAGTCTGAGTGTGACCAAGTCAATTATACTGTGAACTTTTTATAAAAGAAAAAATGCAGTAATTTCAATCAAATATTGATTATTTAAAATGTTATGGATTGAATCTTTTCCTCTATGTGTTCATAGAGTTGATTCAAATATTTGAAGATTTAATTTCTGGAACTGAAGAACTCGATTATGAGAGTAGAAGTACTGGAACATTTTTATGAACTGACTACCAGTAATAATGTTTGGCAAAACTTATGGTCTTAAAGAATCTGATATTATAAAATACTTTATGAAGTATTGCATTTCTTGATTATCATTATAAGCTCAATTTTCTTCAGAATTTTGCACTTTTTCTAAGCTTCCCCAAAATGTAAGAGTCCTGCACTTTAGAATAGACATGTATACCTAGGATTTAGCATTGAGTCATCAGGTATTTTCTATGAGTAATGTCGCTTAATTAGTGAGACAGGTGGAAGATGGTATACCTGTCTTGTCTGTAGATTAGTAATATACTCTCTTAAAAGTACCACTCTGACATACTAGAAAACACTTACTGATCCTGAAGCTCTCTGAGGTTACTGAAGGAAAACAGTGACATTGGGAGGATCTCAATATCTGGTCAGCAGTAAAAACTGCTCTGACATTTTTGCTGCATTGGACTTTGTTTGCCCAATGACCGACTTAATCTCCAGGTTTGATAAAGCAGTTCTTCACAAGGCAACTCTTTTAAAAAAAGTTAGTTTAATTTTGTATAAAACATTGTGAAATTCTTCCTTTCATAGATGTTGCAAAGTGTTGATGATTGCTCCTGTAAATAAAGAACAAAAATTAATTTCTTAACCTATAGACACATAGGTTTTTATATAAGTATACCCACTAATCGTATGTTAAAATCAAGCACAAAGTCCAGTCCCCTTATCCAAGATTTAACTTCATGATAAATAACCATCAAAGCTGCTGTTACCAAAAAGTCACCATTTATTTATTATTTTTTTTTAAAAAAAAATAACCAACTGATTTTTAGCTGCATTTCTATGGTGGAGTTCCCCAGGTCAGTGGTGTTAATTGTCAGAGGAATATAGGGCCTCCATACAGACAGTTATGTTAGTCATCTGAGTGTATTTTAGGACCAAACAACACAGATTGACTGACAGATATATTATGTTTATTACAATCACAAATTGCTTTATCTACAAAAATTTAAACCTGCTAGGTTCCTAAAAATGAAAAAAAAAAAAAAAAAAAAATCATTCAAGGCTATGGGTCTTTAATGTAGAGTTACTTATAATCTCTTGAAATAATACATTCCCAATTCCCCTTCGCTCCTTATCAGATAAAAAATGAACAATGTCATCAGTGGCTCCACAGAGGTGAGAAATTTTACAAGCTAATGTGTTTGATCAGAGTGTGGAGTGCTGCTGTATCATTTTTGAATTGTTCTGTTTGAAATACCAATGAAGAGCTCCTTATAATGTGGAAAGCTCCCTTCTCTTTGCATTTTTTTTTTATTTTAAAAGAGTTCCAAAATATTGATGTTGCCACCATAGGGGTTATCTACATTTTTTTGTTATCATTATTCTCAGCACTTTCTAGCTTTTTTTTCTTTTCTTCTTCTTGTTTTTTTTTTTTTTTCAGAGAGGAGTCTTGTATTTGCCAAATTTAACTTTTCTTTAATTCCTTATAAGTCTTTCGCAGCATTCCAGACAAACAATAGGCAAAAATGCAAACCTAAGTAGAGCAAATGAAACTTTTCTGAATTCTTTCACAAGCAAAAATTCTCTTAGATGAAACCGTCTGGATTCATGCGCCTCTACCTGATATATAAATGTCCTGAAACCAAATAAGAAAAAAGGAAAAATGAGTTGACTTGTTTTCTGTTGGATTGCGGTTTTTATGCATATCAAAGTCAAATGAATAGCAAATTGAGAAGAATTCACTTACGGTTAGAAATGCAGTGATACTCATAACTACATAATTGTGTAAATCTGTCCTTATTTATGTGAACTTCTTGTAAGATTCACTTCAGGGTATAACCTGTGAAGTGTTAATGATCTTACACTTGCAGTCCTGACTGTCATATCAAATTATAGTACTGTTGCGTTTATTTTTCAAGTAGTTGCAACATGGATTAAACTTCTGTTAGATCTAGTACTAAGCAATTCATTAAATGGGTTAAAATCATAGCTGATTATTAAAATTATTAATCTGTGATCAATTTCTGAAGTGTATGATGCTGCTGTCAATATGTAATAAGATGCTTTTTAAAATTGTTGCAAGTTAATTTTTTTTTTTTCTTATTGAGCTGTATTGAGATTCAGGGAATTTTACTTTATCCCTTAATTTAACACAAAATCTGTGTACTAAAATCTATAATAAATTTAGCAACCTATCAGCTATTTATCTTCCTCTGGAATGAACCGTGATGTGAATTTTTCAGATCATTTTGCTTGTAAAAATGTACACTTTTATATGCCCTAAACAGAGGTGTGTGACAATACAAATAATGACAGATTTTGAATTGGGATTATTAAAGTTTATGATTCTGATTCTCTTCTTATAGAATATTTCTATTCAATGACTATGACGTAGATGATCATAATCTCCACAAGTGAGAGAAGTATCAACTTTTTTTTTATTACATGCTCATTAGTACAAAAACTTATTAACTGGGTTGCTTGTTAGCCTCTTGAGAAAAGATTATTGATTTTTGTTTATTTTGTACTATTAAATTAATTGTACAGCAGGAAAAGTTTCCACTGCAAATGTGTTATTAAGGACAGGAATGGCAAGCTTACAAAGTGAAACCATTTTTGGTACATTCAGGTTATTCAAGGGAGTAGATGTTGTCTCCTGTTAAAATCATTGAAAGAGTAATAAAGACATAAAAGCCAAGATATTGACAGACTATTAGTTTTTCTACAACTTCATGGAAGGTTTCCTTTCCTTTGCCAAGAGCGGACATTGATCTCTACAAGTGCTCCCAAATCAGCGCTCCCTGACTTTGTAAGAGGCCTACTAGAGAAGGAAGGCAACAGAACAGTCTCTTCTGTTGTATCGACTTCAGATTTGTGCCTGAAAAAAATCTGTGTAGGATATAGCATTGCTAGAAAGAGCCTTCAATGCTTTGTAGCTTCTTTGAGAAAGGGAAAGAGGTTCTGATTTGTAATTAGAAATTATTTCTAAAATTACCAAAAAAATTTGAAATTTTATAATACAGAATTTCTATTTTTTAAATGGAATCATTTTAAAGAATGGCCTCAGATTCCATGAAGATGCAGTTTTTTTCTTCAGTCTTTGGGTTGTTCATAGATGTTCATCTCAGCCTTTTCGATCTTCTAAAGGTTTGTATAGCTGCTTCTTTCAAAACCAGAACACTTCCAGTTCAGTGAGCAAATATCGTGAAGATTTTATTGTACTGTGTTTCTTACATTTCTGCATGGACAAGGAGCAACAGCTCAAGTCTGTGTAACTGTTACTCAGCTAAACAAGATCTTCTATAATTTTTTTCATAATGATGAAGAGGTTGCTGGTGATTGTCAAGTAAGATTCATCGTTTTGACATTACTCCTCAAAGCCTTCTCCTTTAAAGATTTACTTGATGTTGAGCTATTTGAAGGCACAAAAGTCAAGGTGTAATGGAGGTTTATGACTGCTATACAGAGGCATTTTAATGACTTTTAGGTATTGTAATGAAAATATACCTCTATCTTTTATAAGCCATTATTTATTGTTGGGCCATACAGCAGCTCAGGATATATGGACACCCCATTTTCTAGGAAGGACAAAAGAACAAATAAAAGTGATTTATTCTTTACCTCAAGTAGTAGTATCTATATGCTCTTGTAGCCAGCTAACTTGGAATTTATTCCCACCAAGGACCCATGTGTGTATATGTACATACCGATTGGCAGCTGACCTTTGGATAAGAACTTTTGTGAAACTTAGATGCCAGAGGGATGGGAGTTTCTGGTTCTGTGTGTGTGCACTTGCATTGCCCCAAGTGACCGAGTGTCCACAGAGAAGGCAAGCAATTATTAATGATAATAGGAAACTCTCCCTTAGTTCTAATGGTATGTATTAATTACGATTTTTGCTTCCATTCAAACAAGTGAAAACAGTGGATATCTGGCTTTTTACAGAAGCATTTGCAGTTTTTTTAACCCTACTAGTGTATGCCCAGTACATATCTGATAATCCAATGCCTGTGTGCCTGCTGCTCAGATTGCTTTTGTAGGGCATCTTTAAAAAGAACAATTGCTATGAAATTATGTGTAAGAAGTGTCCAACCATTTTGGTGTCACAACATAGGCAGGAGGTACCATAAAGCTGTGAGGTTTTATGAAGGAGAGCATAATTTCTACCCCATGAGGATAGTATCCTGTTGAATACATAGGATCTGTTTATATGTTTGATGATGCAGTATAGAAATCAGATTTAATAGAAATATGTGTCTAGAGATAAGCTTACTTATTTTACTGATTTCTGGAGACACCTAGAAGAGAAAGAAATATGCAGTTACAGTCTAATACTTACTGTGATTTTGCAGTGCGTCTGTTTGGAGTCCTTTGGCTGAGCTAACCTACAGCATGCAAGATGAGTCCCAAGCCCTCTGTCTCACAAAGAGGGTGTGCAAGGGACCCAGGAAACCACAGGTGGAGTGATGACTGTTGGATCTTCAACTGTGATACACACAATTTGTATGCTGACAATGCAATTGCTCTTGTAATTCCTATAGGAACCCTGGAATAAGAGTGTGTTTCTTTTGTGTGCATGCAGAAGTGTACTTCCAGCATCCTTCTGTACTTCCACATTCCTATTTGTGACCTCTGGACATAGGTAGTGCTCTCTTACAACAGCTTGCACAATCTGCCAAGTTTCATTGCACAGTATTTTTTTATACTGAGGTCTTTTGATAGCATGATGACAATTATTACTGGTTAAAAGTAAATGTATTCATTACCTTTCACTGGTAAGCACATTATAACTCCTTATTTTAATATATTTTCTTAAATGTGGTAAGATCTAAGTCTATTGTGCTAAAAATATTTTACTGCTCTCTGTGCTTGAGGCTTTTGTAGCAAGCTAAGAGATCTTTACTGGCATTGACAAGTTGTTGATGTCTGTGGAGAAATGGTTTAGAATAAAGAAAATATATTTTTAATATACCATAATAAACAAAGATTTTTGCTGTGAATTAATAGAATTAATATTTAATAAAATTCCTGCCTTATTTTGTTTATGCAGCTTCTGTCTCTTTCTGTCAGTTTTGTCCATTGCTCAGTGCTATTGCCAGTCAAAGAGCATAAAAGTGATTTTTTTGCTTAGAAACCCTGCAATTGATCAAAGTGCACATCTTTTACAAACCTCTCAAAATTCATAATACTGGTGGTAAGATGCGGCACATAGGTTTTTTTAAAGACAATTTTCATTTTAATGTTTTATCAGTCCTTTTGTGGCACTGTACAAAATGATACAGGGCATCTGACATCAAAATCAGCAATATGGATTGCCTTTAAAAATAAAGAATGTGTTGCCTCTGTCTGGGAGCTAGTCATGTCTCACATATAACAGAAGACACCTTTTGTTCTTCAGTTAATTAGCTCATTATACTGTAGGTACATAATTCTTTCTAAAGAAGCAAACTCATTGAACAGGAATCACAAAAAAGTTATGGATGATAAATTCAGACAGTGCAAAAATGTTAAAAATGTTGACTTTCCATGAAAAATGCATGTGGTAGCATGAAAGAATTTAAGCTTGTGGAACCAATGCTTCTGTAATGTTTTAATTCCTATCAGCAGAAAGACTTTCTATTGTTTGTAAATAAAAAGGAAATATTTCACTGTGGCACTTCCATCTGTTACCTTAACAATAAGTGAAGTCATGCAGTTAATCACAGCATTTTCTAAAAAAGGATTTAAACTCGAAGCTCTGCTCTTATATCCCCATGCAGTTATAAAACACTTACCCACCAAGAACAACTGATTCTGACTGTTAGTGTTGTGTTTTAATTCCAGTATGGGCTAGTTCAGAACTCAAATATATGAGTTTCCTACTGAGTGCTGAGATCTGCTGCCAGGAATGGCTGCCTTCCAAGGAAATGTGCTACCTTTTACAGATAAAGGTTCTTGAGTGAAAGAACAGCTTGACTACAGAGATTGTTTGCTTGCAATGTATTTAGCAAAATGTAGTCTTCCAAGTATTTAATTTGAGCGTGCTATCAAACATAAAAATAATGGAGAATGAAAAATCTTGAAGCTAGCTTGTTGGCTCAGCCCTCTAATCCTTTCTAGCACTTGTGGTTTGCTCTTCTGAGGGCTGCGATTCACATCAGTGTACAGTTCTCAGATCTGGGAATCAGGCTAACAGGGCCAGCACTGTGAGGCAAATTTTGTCTTAGACTACTAAATAAAAACTGCTTTTACAAATTTTAACTTAGATTGCTTTTTTATTTTATTTATTTTATTTTATTTTAATTAAAGATATTGATTTTCCCCAAGGAAGGAATACTGGGGTAACAGTGGCACATACTGGGAAATCTAAGGTCATTTTATTTATCTATGCAGCTCACTGTGGAATAGACAATAGGTTATTTTGGAAACCTAATCGCTATGGGGACTTTTTGCTGGTGGCTTTACTCAGTCACCTGGTCCAAGCATCCCTAGTGGCGATGTAGAGCCAGTAAAATGTTACATTCATTACAGAGAATTCCTGAGGAAATCTGAAAAAAAACCCCAACATTCAAAGGCAAACAGCAGTTTAAAGAATGTCAGTGGCACTTCATGCAGCTTCACAGAGTGGGAGCTGCTGCAGTGAAAACATTGCTAGGTGAAGAATACCTGGAATTAAGTGATGGAAATTGTTTCCTTTAAAAAAGTTACATGCAAACTATGTAATCATTACCTTATGAGCAACATAGATTTGTGAAAGGGGATGTATATTATAATATGCCTATTATTTATTACTCTGCAATTACCTTATGTTTGAAACCCCCACCTTTCACAAAGATAGGCAGTGTATCTGAAATAGAGTCAAATATTTTAGCAAATCAAAGATCCGCGAAGACTTTTTTCACTCCTGTGCCTGGTATTCCCTCCGATTCCAACCCTAAAAAGGAAGCACCCTCTGCTGGCTCCTGCCGTAATGACTTTCTACCTTTAAACTGTGGTACCTACAAGCTGCCGGTTGAATTGCTCTAATTTAGGTTCCTGCTGTTCCTTTCTGATCTGTAGGGACCAGTTTGCTACTCCGAGTAGTACCAATGCCAGATAATTTCATAGAATTTCCTTCTCTTTCTTACACTTTAAGATAATGATACCTCTGCTAAACCACAATCAAAAAGTTATCTTTAAATTAATCTTGGGGTTCCGTGCAAACAGACGGAGCAACTTATACTCACATTCCTTACTGAAGAGATTTTTGTTGTTGTTTTGTAAAGCATGTAATCTTAGCAGAAGTACAGGAAGGTTTTTGGAAACTTCTTTAAACATTAAGATACAGCAAATGACTGAGCAAAACCACAGTTTCACCAAGACGGAGTCTAAGTAGATTATTTCACTGGTTTCTGAGAGTGAATGAGTTAAATTTTACATTGTGCAGTCCACATTTACTTGCTTTTCTGCCATTCTTGAAAGTATAACATGATTGCTCCATATGTTTCTACCCAATTCTGCTACCAGCATATTATTATTTTCATATTTTCTTCCCTGAACTTTTAAAATAAAATAAGTAAATGCAAATCAAGTGATTTTCCTATGTATTCCATATGAACTGCTGCATCATATTGTACCAGTCATATACAAGGAGAATGAGGGAGTATGCTGGAACATATCATAGGAACAAGATGTTTCTGTCTAAAATACAAAATGGACAGGACAGAACAACACAAAGACTGCTCTATTCCTTTCTAGCTGCTTTTTACCAGCAATGACCTTCTCTTGGTTTATCCTTCTCAAATAGAGCTGAATTATATAACACAGTGGCATATATTTTCAAATTGCGTCCTAAATGAGGAATAAAAGGGCTTGAGCCAGGATAGCACTGCAGCACAAGTCTAAGAACTGAATGTGAGGGCATGCCTCTCTTCTCTGATGGATTCCACTCTTGAGCATTAGAATTTGCTCAACCCAGTTTCCAAAAAGATTTCATCCGTTCAAGATAGCTTTGCTGAATGTTATGAAGTACATTTTTTAATCATGGTAGCAGGACTTTTTGAGTTCCTCCTGTCATTGAGAAAATCTATCAAGCAGGTTTGCTGTGTCAGACAGGGAACCTAAGCTTGTTTTTGTATTTTCTTTTAGAGATTAATTTGGAGTGCAAAGTGAAAGATGGAGTTCTCCCAGGCTCTTGGCTCTATGGCAGCCTAAGAAACATTTCTCTGGTCAGAGTCTGGTCTGATGGGTGACCTTGGGAGACTCCTTGTCCCCAGGCCCAGGTTCCATGATGGAAATCACTGCCAAGAGGGAGGGAGAACAAACCATCAGCATCTGCATCTCATCCTAAAATGTGGTCAGAATGTCCAGCTGGACCATGGAGCTTTAATCTATTGGCAATGTACCCCTTTCTTCCCCCGCCATGTGGAGTGCTTAGTGCCTAAAATCTACCCTTAGAGCACCAGAAGGTGTTGTGGAAACAATGTTAAACAATGAGTAGTCTATAATATTTAAAGTAGACTTAAATATTACTTTAATAGCAAGAAATTATATTCAGTTCTAAAATATCATGTCTTTTAAAAGAATGTAACTTACTCCTAGACAAAAAGTGGAGTATGATCAAACATATTTAATTCAGTAGTGGTGAATGTAGGGAAGGGAAAGATCATGAAGTTTATGTGATAAGCGAAAGACACTTTACAATTCCAGTTAAAGCTGGAATATACCTTGATCTGAAAAGGTAGAATATACATGTTAATGCAAGGCTTAATAACACACAGATGGCATAAACATATACCAAAATTGAATTTAATGTCACCAATTTGACATGGAAGTGGGTAGGAAAATATTACAGAATTTGAATATTGTCTTAAGCTTTTAGTTAAGTGCATTGTTTTGAGACAAGATTTACTTTTTTTCATGTGTGTTAGAATTTTCATAATCACTGTCCTTCAATTACATGATGAGTTTACATTCCTAAAATCTTATACAGGAAGTAATGTGATTTACTTATATGAACATAAGCATAGGAAGAGCAACATTCAGTGGGAAGGGAGAAATATTTTTAAAATGAATTAATGAGTAAGACAGCCAAGGACCTCAGAGAAGATTGTTTCCTCAAACATGACAGAAAATGCTTAGAGTACAGATACCTTTAAGAATTGCAACTGTTTATTTACTGAAGGACACTTAAGTCGCTTTTCTTGCTCCTGCAATCCACTTCACCTTACAAGGTCCTCTACTATGATTCCAAGAGACTGTACTAACACCTCAGTTTGCAGCATATGAATGTTGGAGAGTTATTGTTTTTAATTACATTTGACAGCCCAGCACTTCTCTGAGATGATATACCAGAACTGACCAGCATTCCTAAGCAGGGAGATTTCAGCGATAAGCCCAGCACCCAGATTTTTGTGTGTCAGTAACGTTAGCTGCCTTTGTAGTCTTTCATTACAGTGAAGATCTATTTAGTCATCTAGGCCAATTAAGGAGTAGGTCTTTCTGAGTCATTGGGGAATTATGTATAAATATATTAAATCTGGGAATGTTAGAGTGATGTTTTTCAGTATATTTCTCCTGGCTCATGGCAGCATCTGGATGCTATTGCAGCTTGTCTGTAAATAGACCTACACAGGGCATATTGCTGAATAGAGGCTTAGGGAGACATTGATTGTTTGACTGCATTTGTCACAAAGTAGGCGGTTATCCCGTGACATTTTGCTAATGAACCATGGTAGAATACTCCTGAAATTCATGTAGGAATATTTCTTTATCTTTCAGAAGAGTGTGATTCATGCTTCCCTTCATTAAGAGGTGGAAGAGGGACAAAAATCAAAAAGGAACTGATGTCAAGCGAATGAATGTTGGAGTAATCATATAAGGGTTGACCTGTGGATGTGATCTACCTGTACTTCTGCAAGGTCTTTGACACAGTCCCCCACAACATCCTACTTGCCAAGCTGGAGAGATACGGATTTGATGGGTGAACTGTTCAACAGATAAGGAATTGGCTGGATGGCCTGTAATGGTTTGAAAGGCAAAACAGCGAGGGACTCAAGTCAGAAATACAAAACAAGAGAAATGCAACGGTACAAAGAAACACCCCGAAACAGA